>JAXGGA010011279.1:0-43095 GCA_038373865.1 Uloborus plumipes
TGTAAGTTATTTTGGAAATCAAAGCACAAGGATCACACTGCTCGTGCTAGATGTCTTGTATTTTTTTTTTTTTTTCCTCATCAGAGATGTATGTTTTCATTATATTGTTTGTGTTGTTCATGTATTATTCGAAAGCCAAAATAAAGTTAAAAATTTATTTCTTGGTTGTTGTGCTTTTTTTTTTTTTTTTTTAATGTGTGTTTGATAGTAGGGTATACCGACCAGTGAATGACCACTTCGCAGTATTTCTTAAAAACTAAGGTTCTAAATTATTATTTTTTAGATAAATTGGCTTCAATAGCTTTCTTCCTTCAAATTCTGAGCTATCTGATACCTAATTGATTATTTTAGTCATGTATTTTTCTAGTAAAAAATTATAGAATGTTTACAGCCGTGCGCCATTTCTTTTTCTGTTCTAAAATAATAAGGATGGTTTTGTGAATACAACTACTTTGATTCGCATTAATTGTATTTATAAATTTTTTTTTTTAATTATACAAAAGAATAATTTAGTATGTATATTCAGGCTATGATTTTAATTGTTTCAATCTTTATAGAATGTGTAGATTTTAGCTTTACGGGGTGGTCACTCACTGGGTCAGAAAACTCTGAAAAGCCAGTGAATGAACAGCTGTTTATTCACTGGGATTTTAATGTCGTTTTGAAAAATTAAAGAAAACTACTGCGGTTTTTATTGCTTTAATTCATCTTGCACATTAACAGCTGAACATACAGAAAACCTCTTAGAGCGGCCACCTCTACAAAGCGGAGACCCATCTTAACGGCCAATTTTCGTGGCACGGATATTTTGCCCAATTGACCTAATGTTAAAATTTCCCCTTGCAGTGACAACCCCCAACCCCTCTGAACGGCCACTGAGTTGTTCGTCACTTCAGTTTTTCAAAAAATATATGCTCGCTTCCTGTTTTTAATCCTTTCGTCACGTTTTTGACTGTCATTTCTCTAGAAGTAATGCCAGCATTCAGACAAAATTCGATATTTAGGTACGTTTGCCCAGGGAACCATCATGCGAGTAGTGTAATAATGCAAAAAGTTTAAATAGTTAGCAATCGAAAGAACATACAAGATATATTTTTTTGGGGGGGGGGGGGATTTATTTGCCCTCGTCAGCCCAATGTCGGGATATAACTTTATAAAGTCTGGCGAAGTTTCTCAAAAAAGAGTTGAATTTAAAGACTTGTCGAGAAATTGATCACGCATTTTAGAATTTTGCATGTGCATGACGACTATCTACACACACGTAAACGATTTTTGCCGTTTTACACTGAAACTTGCTTGAAAACATTTCGGCAGATTTTAAAACCTTACCTGCCACCAAGGCGGCTTGTGCAATCCGCCTGCGGCAGGTTGCTGCACACCGCCTTCGGCAGCGTACTTCGGGTTTTGTTTTCAGTGAAGCGCACGACTAGAACAATTTCATTCTCAACAATATACACTGAAGTGACAAAAGTCATGGGATAGCAATATGCAAATTTTCAGATGGCAGTAGCATCGCATAGAACAGGTATAAATGCGCAGTGCTTTTACAGAGCTTTCATTTCTGTTCAAGTTATTCATGTGAAGAGGTTTTAACGTGATGATGACCGCACGACGTGAATTAACAGACTTTGAACGCGGAATGTTAGTTGGAGCTAGACGCATGGGTCATGCCATTTCGGAAATCGTTAGAGAATTCAACATTCCCAGATCCACTGTGTCAAGAGTGTGCCGAGAGTATGAAATTTCAGGCATAACATCCCACCATGGACAGCGCAGTGGTCGACCGCCTGCACTTAAAGATCGAGACCGGCGACGTCTGCAAAGAGTCGTAAATTCTAACAGACAAGCAACACTGCGTCAAATCACCGTAGAAATCAATGTGGGACGTACAATGGACGTGTCTGCTAGAACTGTGCGGAGAAATTTGGATTTCTTGGGCTATTCCAGCAGAAGACCGACTCGAGTGCCTTTACTGACAGAACGACATCGCTTGCAGCGACTCTCGTGGGCACGTGAGCATATCGGTTGGTCCCTAGATGAATGGAAAACCGTGGCCTGGTCCGATGAGTCACGATTTCAGCTGGTAAGAGCCGATGGTAGGGTTCGAGTGTGGCGCAGACCCCACGAAGCCATGCATGGACCCAAACTGTCAGCAAGGCACTGTTCAAGCTGGTGGTGGCTCCGTAATGGTATGGGCTGTTTTTTCATGGCATGGACTTGGTCCTCTAGTGCGACTGGACCGAACATTGACTGGAAATGCTTATGTGCAGCTACTTGGAGATCACTTGCAGCCATTCATGGACTTCATGTACCCAAACAACGATGGGATTTTTATGGATGACAATGCGCCATGTCACCGGGCCACAACTGTTCGCAATTGGTTTGAAGAAAATTCTGGACAATTCCAACGAATGATTTGGCCACCTAGATCGCCCGACATGAATCCCATTGAGCATTTATGGGACACCATCGAGAGGTCTGTTCGTGCCCAAAATCCTGCCCCATCAACGCTTTCACAATTATGGACGTCTATCGAGACAGCATGGTTCAATATTCCTGCAGAAGACTTCCAACGACTTGTTGAGTCCATGCCACGTCGAGTTGTTGCACTTCGCCGGGCAAAAGGAGGGCCGACACGATATTAAGAGGTATCCCATGACTTTTGTCACTTCAGTGTACTTCGGGGGCTTCACGGTGGTCAGCACGGTAACCTCTTGAACCGATCCATTTTATATTAGAAGAGTTTTGCTAAGAGCCTTTTTTGAGATTGACGTTTTCCCTCAGACCGAGTGTCAAAAAACTACCTAAGCTATTCGAATTACTCGCTTTCCATGCTTGACATTCCCGTCTAAGAGCTACTTTTGTGTTGAAAATTTTTGACAAAAAGAGGGGTTGAGAATTAGAAACAGCTTGGTTTTGGAAGGGAAGAACTAGAGGAAGAATTTAGCACTGTGCCAAATTCTCCCTTTGTTTCTTCCATTCCAATTTGCTCTTGCCCACGCAGACGTGCTTAAGAATTTACATTTTAATAAAAAGCTCAACTTAATAAATTCGGACAATTATGTAAAGTAGCCAAACATATGAACTTAAAAATTACGAATCTGTCGATACCTGGTTCGATGTTTAGTTTGGGAGAAGTGAGAAAAACACAGATACATACATATTACATACACTAAGTTTTTACAAATAATATTTTGATTACAGGGCCACGAGGTCAAATAACTTTTGTGCGTAGCATTTTAGACATTTTCCAGCACATATAAAGAAATGGTAAACGTGGAGAGTAGTTCTTTCAAATGTAAAGAAAATTGATGTAATTTTATTAGCGTCTGTGATCTAAAATTGCATAAAACTGCATGGAATGTGTGTGGGGACCTCAGGGTGTCAAATGTCAAATGGAATGTGTGTGAAGAACAAACATACAATATAACAGTGCCACAGAGTGATAAAGTAAACACTTCAAACAGTTACAACCCCCACTTAGTCTCAAACTAATGCAAGAGCTGTTTTTCAGTATTCATCTTTTAAATATCCACAATTTTAACATTATTCAGTGAATACTTCACTCAATATCGCCGAAAGCGCCAAATTAAAAACAAATTCGAAAAAAAAGTCTTTTTTTTTTGCCAAATTTGTCACCAACATGGCGATATGTCACCAAGTTGGCGACGAAAAATTGGCGACCAGAAGTAAAGCGATCTATCGCCATAAGGTTGCTAAATTACAACATCCCTTAATTTATTCTGCATTGAAATTAACATATTTACCACAATTGGCGACATATCGCCAAGTGGTCGCGCATATTCATATCACTTGAGTCTGCATTGAAATTAACAGATTTACCCCAAAAAAAGGGGTAAAAGACCCCCCTGGGATCATTCGAATGCAACCACAAAGAGAGGTGCACAACTATACCCCCCTCAGAGCCTACATGCCAAACGATACGGTATTCCGTTTTTGAGTTATGCTAGATAAATACATACATACGCACATACATACGTACATACAGACGTCACGAGAAAACTCGTCGTAATTAGCTCAGGGGTGATCGAAAAAGATGTTGTGGCTGCTTTTATGCTCATAAGTGCATATGCACGTGCTGAGGGGTCGAAAAAAGTCTCAATATTTATTTGGGGGTGCGTAAAATAGAAATTTAGGCCGAAATTTCAGTGAAATGTTTTTTGAGATCACGAAAATATCTAAAACCAACTTCAAGTATTTCTAACTCAAAATTTAAGGTGGTCATTCACTGGTCAAATTAGTGTTCATTCACTGGTCAAATTAGTGTTCATTCACTGCTCAAATCAGTGTTCATTCACTGGGTCAGAGGTGGTCATTCACTGGGTCTTTGCGCCATTTTTCCTTCGAACACCCCAAACAGCCGTAAGCGGTACCTTTCAAGTTCCATCAATTTTTTCTACGTATTTACATAGATCAATAAAACTAATTAAACTATCACGAACAAAATATTACAGTATTTAAAATTACTACGATTTTTTAAAAATGAAATTTTGCTTAAGTGTTCATTCACTGTTCTGTCTACCCTATATTTTCTTACCGATAGATTTTTAGAGAAATAATTATTAAGTTGAACGTGCCAAATAGGCAAGAAGTTTTGTTGTTTTCATTTTGGCAGTATTTGATATCATACCAAAATACTCAAAAATGAGTAGACTTTTTTGTTTCTTGTTTCAAAAAAACTGTTGTGCCTTCCTTGCATTTAGATTGCGAAAAAAAAAACATCCAGCTTTTGGAACGATAATTTCCTAAAAACTTATGATGGTTTCAATGAATTTATAAGGCGAATTTTTTACATTTTAATGAGACTTTTGGAATAACTGCTACACCAATATCTTGAAAAACATGTCAAGAATATTTTCTCGGAAATGCTTTTGAGAATATTTCAATTCGCAACTTCAAAGCTCGAATACGCTAAATTGTGGTGATTTACTAAACTTCATTTAAGAGCAAGAATCTGAGAAACTGTCACGCCTAGCACTATGACGTGATTCATGACCTCTCAGATTTTCTCCAAAAAATTACTAAATGTTTATTATCTTATTGAAAGACCAAATCCAGAATGTTTTGCTCTAAAGTTGAGTTGTTTAGTTTTTATGGATCCCTAATGTTGAAGGTGCGGCATCAAAAATTAAGCGGATTTTCAAGACATGGAAGTTGCTGTGAGCCAAAACTCTTACCAGGAACTGTTTAACTCCAATTTTCTTTTTGTGTATGGAATATAGAAGGTTGAAACTTTAGAAAATGAATGTTAAATTTGTGGTAAGTTGTTGCCGTAAGGTCAGTGAAGGCCCTCAGAACAAGGCATTTTTGACGTTTTTTAGCGTTTTTGAGGTCCAAAAACAGCTTGTACATTTCAGTTGGCGCGGCAAAAGTAATGTCATTTGAAAGACCTGTGTAAGCACTTTAAAATAATGTATAAACAACCGGGGAAAGTTCAACGTGCTTTTAGTTACGTTCGGCCGAAATATGAAAAATGTCATATTTTACCGATATTCAAACGGTCATAACTTCCTCTGCCAACAACTTATTGAAATATTTTTTTTGCCAATGTCATACTCTATTCTTTGTCTTAACAGAAAAGTTGAGTCCTTTGAGGCGAAATGTGAAGTTTTTTTTTACAAAAAATGCACAGGAAAAAATACATTTTATGTAAAAAAAATTTTCTCATTTCGCCTCAAAGGACTCAACTGTTCTGTTAAGACAAAGAATAGAGTATGACATTGGCAAAAAAAATTTCAATATGTTGTTGGCAGAGGAAGTTATGACCGGTTTGAATATCGGTAAAATATGACATTTTTCATATTTCGGCCTTACGTAACTAAAAGCACGTTGAACTTTCCTCGGTTGTTCATACATTATTTTAAAGTGCTTACACTGGTCTTTCAAACGACATTACTTTTGCCGTGCCAACTGAAATGTACAAGCTGTTTTTGGACCTCAAAAACGCTAAAAAACTTCAAAAATGCCTTGTTTTGAGGGCCTTCACGGACCTTACGGCAACAACTTACCACAAATTTAACATTCATTTTGTAAAGTTTCAACCTTCTATATTCCATATACAAAAAGAAAATTGGAGTTAAACAGTTTCTGGTAAGAGTTTTGGCTCACAGCAACTTCCATGTCTTGAAAATCCGCTTAATTTTTGATGCCGCACCTTCAACTTTAGGGGTCCATAAAAACTAAACAACTCAACTTTAGAGCAAAACATTCTGGATTTGGTCTTTCAATAAGATAATAAACATTTGGTAATTTTTTGAAAAAAATCTGAGACGTCATGAATCACAGGCGTGACACTCTCTCAGATTCTTGCTCTTAAAGGTCATTCCATCCACGTGAGGGTGTAATCCTAACTGCCATCGCTTGGCAACCCCAAAACCATTGTGTCCATCTTAACAATGACCACCTGTTAATTTGTACTTCCGGATCACAATTTGAGAAGCAAGACTAGTTGTCCGCCATTTTTGGCCACTACAGTAGGGAAAATTATTGCTGTTCGCCAAGTAAGCGATAAGGTGTCCCCAGTAATTGGCCCACACCTCTATTCAAGCATAAACTTGACGAGTGAGCACGCCTTCCGGAGAGGATTAGTGTCAATCGAAAGGAGGAGAAAGCAAGATAGGGAAACTTAGGAATTTCCCCTGGTTAACCTTTCCCCTGCCCTACCACGTGCTGGTCATTTTTGATATCTTTTTTCCATACTGCAAGTGCAGCCAGCACTAAAATCGAGTTCGGTTTTGTTGATTCAGAAAGAGGAGGAAAACTATTAGTATGCAAAGATTATATGTTCCGAATACATTCACGTAAAAAATGATACGTCTCATTGGAAGTGCACAAACCGTTTGTGCACAGCAAGAATAACATTAATAGGGAATAACATGGTGAACCACAGTGATAATCACAATCACCAGCTGAACATCGCAAAAAAAATCATAAAGACCTACGAAAGACGACGCTTTTTAAATTTCAAATTCAACCCCCCTCCCCCTATATCATATACAGTTGGAAATGCTTTACTGATTACAAAAATACCATTCTTTTTTCTGTACCATCAAAATTGAGTAAGCTGTAGCATTTTAATAGTTTTGAACCGAACGCCATTACATCGCATGAACAAAGAATTCAGCAACTCATTTTTATTATCATTTTGAGGATATATATCCCAGCTGCCAAAGGGAGGAGCATAACAAGATACTGCACATACCTTGTACACAAAACTTTAACCTTCTACAGTTTTTGAAATACACAATTTACACACATACTAACGCATACATACAGACTTCACGAGAAAACTCACATTACTTCACTCGGTGATGGTCAAAATGGATATTTCGGCTGCCCATACATTGATTGGTACACATTCACTTGCAGATGAGCAGAAATACAGCTGAATGTACTTTTGAGGGTGGGAAAATGAAAATTTAGGCAAAAATTGTACGAAAAAATTTTTGCATATGTATTAAGTCCTGTAGTTTGTATACGGAATTTAAATAATATTTATTTTAAATGTGTGCTAGACTAAAGAAAAAACTTAGATCAAACTAAGACATTAACTAATATTGAAAAAAATAAAGGTTATGAAGCAAATGATATATGAATCAAGAAGGTGAAGTTCTGAAGTTATTTTTTACCAATGGAGCAAAAAAGGTTTAAGAAACGGTTTTTGAATTGATGACTTGAATCAGGGGCGGCATTTCAACATTTCGTTTGAGGGGGCAAGTTTGTTAAATATGAAATTCCTCAGTGTGTAAAAAAATACATATTGATTAAAAGAACGATGTCTTAAACTGTATTTATTATTAAGAAAAATTGGAGTCAGTAAAAAAATTAATTTTATGACTGAACTTAAAAATTATTTTGCAATCAGTTATCAAGCAAAATGTCTGAAATAGAAATTAGTTCTTAACTTTTAGTCAAGTTTTAATCTGCAATGTTTGGAGTAAAAAAGAAGAGTTTTTTTTCTATCGATTTCCAGTGTCTTGTGCTATTTTCCAAACAACTAAAGTTGAAAATCCTTTCTTGTCCCGTGTAGAGCAATTGGTTATGAAGTCATGCTTTTCCAAAGCTTTTAATGCTAGAATATTTGCAAAGAAGTCCAAATTTCTTGTTGAATTTTTTTATTTGTTGAAAACGCTCCTCAGTGGACATAATAGCTCTATCAAGAAGAGTGTTAAAAAATGTATGAAATAATTTCTTTCCGGATCGTCTATTAGTTTACCATTTGACTCGAGGAAAACTGTTCGTTTTAACACTCTTTCTACGAAGAGATGGCACAGGAGGAAAAGAAATTTCATTAGTATTCATTTCCAATTCGAGAGCTAAATCTTTCGCTGAAATTTTAGAACTTTAGGATTGAACCAAAGTGAGAGCAATCCTTCCCTTGAAGTGAAAGTTACTACATTTGAAACTTTTCGATACTGAATCTTAAAAAATGGAATTTTAGGCGATCTTTGATTATGTTTTCGTTGGTTTCGTTGGGGTAAGGGCTCCTCTCTCTGGAAATGTTTTGGAATTAAAGGAAAAAAGGAAAGGGAAGGGGAGCAATTGCATCCAGTCTTTGATGACATTTGGGACAGATGTGTTGTTCGAAACTCTTCCCGGAAGATGTTTTAAAATTAAAATTCTAAAAAAAAAAAAAAAAAAAAACCGCAATTTTTAGACAATCTCTGATGATGTCAGGAGGATAGAAGTCGGGGGACACAACCCCAAAAATTCTCTCCCCACAATTTTTCGGTATTGAAATTCAAAAAAAAAAAAAAAAAAAAAAAAAAAAAAAAAACGTAAATTTAGATGACTTCGATGATATCAGGGAGAGGGAGGATTCAGGTTACACTCCGGAAGTGTTCCGAAATTAAAGACAGAAATTTTTGTATTTAACATATGTAAACCACGGTATGTAGCAAAGGGTACGTAAAAAAATAAAAAAATATATTAAAAAAATTCGCCCCTCCCTTGAGAAACTTCTAGATTCGCCCTTGAGAATTTTAAAGTCAGTTTCTCTTAACTTTGGTAAAAAATTAAGCATTTTCTCTATTAACTGAGCATATTAGTAGTAGTTAAGTTCATAGTAGATTTTTGCACTGCTTTGCTAACGAAATTAATTTGAACAGCAAATCGTATCTTGTCAATAAAGAGGTGAGAAATTTGAAAATTTTAATACCCCTTGCAAGAGCTGTTGCTTCAATTACACATTTTGACTCAGTTGCAATTTACAATATTTCAACTTATTTCATCATAAATATGCGCCAATTCGAAATCTACTAGCTTTGATACTTCCTACTTGGTATTGCCATTACGAGTCAGATAAAGGCTTAGCAATAAATTTTTTAACCTACCGCATTAGAATGTCATATCGCTGAGTAGAAACAGAAAACAAGACTTATATTTGCTGCAGTATGCCAAAAATATGAATTTGTCTCTGTTGAAGAATTGGCCATAGAGCCGTTTGTATTTTATATATTTTGAAAGCAAGAAAATGCTTGAAGAAAAAAGTTCTTTTTCCCCCACGCACACACGAAAATATTTTACTCTCTTGTATTATTTTAGCGGCCCTAAATTTCAACATATTTTAGCGGCCCTGTGCGGCGGCACAGTTTGCCACCCCCTAAGCACGGCGCACGGCCCTGATTCCCGTAGCTCAAAAACTATGAGTTTTTTGCATATCTTTGTGCATGTATGCTATGTGTGGAGGCAAGGAGCATAGCACGCAGTCCTCATACATGTCAAAGCTGTAACTTCTACGAAGGAATTCCTAACTGGGAAAAAAATGGGGGGGGGGGGGAAACATCAGGCAATACCATTTTCAAAAAGTGAGATAAAAAGAGCATTTTGATATGATGGCCCGTAGCTTTTTGGTTTACGATGATAACCCTCCCGGCACATTTTTTTGTTTTTCTGTTGCGGCACAACCAAATCGATTCTACATCTAATTTTGTCTTTTGATAATGATAGAGGTAATTATTAAAATTTAAGAGATTTCCTACACGTTGAGATTTTAATATCGTAAATTGCGAACTACTTGGAGTCGCCATTTTGGAAAACGTGTTAAACGATCACAAAAAACACATTTGTCATTTTTACTTAGTTAGGAAAGCAACCCTGTATTATTTACAGGGGTTCGAGTTTTAAGTCGCCAGATCTCGCCAACTTTACTTTTTTCACTATCTTCTATTGGCACAAAGAAAGATAAGGCTCAGTATTCCAACTCTCCAGCCACCCCAACCCATTGCCCCCTACAGCCAGGTGAACAATAGTGGCAGCTTCTAATCCCCTACTATCCCCTGGGGGCGATGGCACTGCGGATATCACCCACGTGAGTGGTAGCGGTAGTATGTTTTCTTTTTGCTTCGCTGAGAATATGGATGAAATTCCTAGTAAGGTTAATTGTGGATTACCATTTGGATTTTTGTAACAAGTGAATGTCGTTACTTTAAAAAATTCCTTTTTTTAAACACGGTCAGACTTATTAACGATAAAATTTTTCTTAGAACTTCTTTTTAAAATTTTACATTTTAAAATTCAATGCAACTAGGGTACAATTTCGTTAACGGAGTAACGGCCTCAAATGTTTCACTGGTAACCCTGTGCTTTTGGCAACCCTACAACAAAGCTGATTCGCTATTTGCCAGATGAAACATTAGTTTTTAAAGTTCGCTACACAAAACTCTAATTAATTGCATTATTCTAGAATTTCTTTTTTTTTTTTTTTAATTTCGTGGAAACGTATTTTTTCAAACTGCTTTTTTTTTTTTTTAAGTTTTTGCATTGTGGAATGTTTTCAACTTTTTCGTAGTTACTTTTATTGGATTTTTCAATACTACGAGTATATGATTTTAATTAGTAATTATTTATTTAATTTTACACCTACTTCAAAGTTTACCTCTTTGAATAGAAATTTTGCTTTTGAAAATTAGTAAGGTTCATGTCTTTTTTATCATGATTCTGGATTTTTCGCAGTAAGTGATTTCTTTGATGTTTTATTGTTCCATATTTAATTTAAAATTAAATAATTATCATAATGACTGATTGGGAAATTTTGAATTAAAATTTGCAGTTACGACAATGTTCTCTGGATGAATCTTTTAATGAGGTTTATTTTATTTAGAACATTATTTTACTCTTGGTGGACTTCATAATGTAGTTGATTTTTTTTAGAAATTTGTTGCATTCAAGTGCAACTTTTAATGTTTCTAAGAATCTATTTTTTGTGTCTGGTGGAGTAATTTAATTTTTAATGGAGCATTTATTGCTGAATCATCACTTAAGAAAATTCATTCTACATGCTAAACGGGACTTATAATGTTACTGTGTAAATTTTTTCATTTATTTGGTGAATAATAATTTCAACGGATTTTTTAATATTATGGATAATAACGTTTTTTCCCCCGCTTCTAACTATTTTTTTAGTTAAAAAAACATCAAATGAAAATACTGAATGCAAAAAAAAAAAAAAAGAAAAAGAAAGAAAGTGCGCTATTGGTCGTTTATAGCTTTTCAACATATTTTTTTACATTCAGTGTTGTCATTTTTAGCTATTTTTTAAATGTATGTGTTGTGTTTTTGACTTTTTTTCAGCTATTGCATAAATTAATATCGTTTTTTTTTTAAACATATTGTTCGATTATCCATGGTTACTATGCTACTCTAATCCGCGGAAAATCGAAAATTTACTGAATTTATATATTTATTTTTAACCCTAATTTTCAAGCCTTTGCTTCGTTTTGGTTTTGACTGAAATGTTTCAATTCAATTCAATTTAAAAAAAAAAAACACTTTTTCAGTTGAAATAATGACAATTTTTTTCTAAAAAATGGTCAAAACTATTTATTAAAATAGAGTTGATAAAAATAAATAAAGCACAAAATAGAAATAAAAATAAATATAAATTAAAATTACATTGAAACGTCTCAAAATCTGCCTGGTGATTCTGATACAATTTCACACATGTTCGCGCTAAAATCTAAAATACAGCCTTTTTGGATACGCATAATGTGTTTCCGAAATCAGTCATTGATGAGTTTCAAAAAATATTGCACATATTTTCACCGCTAATGTAGCAGTTCATGTGAATATCAGATCTGAGAATCCTTATCACATTGATAATATCCAAACTGTTATTTCCATTTCAAGACTCTCCATTTTTTCTTGATGACAGAAATCTATCACACGAATGCATGTACAGCTCTTCCGATGGCATGGTCCCAGAACACTCTATATAGTTAATACTATTAATTTTTTTTCACTTTAAGATAGTCCAAAATCAACTGCAACAGTAATTTGCGTGATTAAATCCATGGTCATGATGTATCCATTGGTTTGTTTGATCTTCTTGTTTGGCCGGCTTTACTTTCCTCAAATGCTTGGAGGGTAAGAGAAAATGATGAAAACAACTTTTAAAAGTGAAGATTGTATTCTGTAGACAAATAATGGTTTAGATACATTTTTATTTAACGGTAAAGCAAACCATTTGACTAATTGGAAATAAATTTAAAAGGTTATGGTTCAATCAGCGTTAAATGGTTCCTAGTCCGGTGCTAGATGATTCCATTGTTCTTTAACTAAAATCCCTCGATAGAATTCATACAGCACAAAAATTTCTCAAATTTAATTAACATTTTTTCTACTTGCGATATCTGTTATCTGTTTTACATTCTTGCTGCAAAAGTTATTTTAGAAAACCTATCTGAAATTTCAAGTAAGACATGACAATGAAAGTGTAACTTCAGCTATTTTACTTCAATTTTTTATTAATCTGAGAAGCAAAGCTGAACGCCATTGAGTGTTTAGAATAACTTGATTCTTTTCTCGAAGACACCATTGAATACATCATTCGAAATCACGGATTATCTTTAGGCGAGCTGCTAAGGCACTCCAACTGCCTGAAGCAAGGAATAAAACACCATGTTGGTCAGATGATTTCTGTCTTTGACAAACTTCTTCACGAAGTCTAAGCAATATGTAGACGAAGCCATGATGACGGCTGCATGGAGATCATGTCCTAGGATTTGAATGGTAGATGAAAATATGCTCGATGGAAATTGACAACCTATCACGTCAGAGCTGCTCTAAGCTTCGTCGACAAGAAGTACAGGTGCAACGTACTGCAAGCCATGGAGAGGATGTTCGCACACGCGCACACTGCGTGGTACTTCCTGAACCGTCGGTTCACCTGGTTGTAGTGGGGGCAGTGGGCCAGAGGGCCCGGATCGTGGTACCCTACTTCTTGCCCCACTCCTGCCCCCTCTTCCAGAATCATGCGTTCTTCTAGGGCTTCCAGGAGGCCGGGAACAACATAGAGACGAGCAAAGAACTCGCTGGCGAAGCAGACTAGAAGGGTCCACATCTGGAAGAGAAAGAGTGAAGTTGAGGTGCAATCGATCATTGACGACGTATCTTGAATTAAAATAAAAAGTACATTAAAATCTCATTACAACGAATACCAATACAGCGAAATTTTCTTAAAAGCGAAAAAGTTCTCAGTCCCGTTTTAGTTACCATTACATAGCGCATGCAATACACCAGCTAGATTGCTCATTCCATCCAGCGACTGTAGTTTCGTTCTTATTGTGAGCTTATCAGTCTAGAATAGGCAGTAATCAAGCGGGAGGCAGGTATAATCTTGTAATAGCTAAGAGGGCCAAAAAACTGGCAGCTAATGCGAAATTAGCGCATTAGCGAGCCACCGCGGCAATGGTATAGTACAACTCGTAAACTTAAGGCGGAGTTTGGGTATTAATCAGTAAGTTACCACCCCTAAATCAAAGCTAAGGTAGAACTACTTGCAATGCATCGCCAGCTCGGCCAATCTAGAGTAGGAAATAACCGAACTGGTGGCAGATATCATCATATAGATAAACTAGCGGTACCCGCACGGCTTTGCCCGTGGTATAAAATTAAAAGTTCATTTGTAAAAATAATTGATATATCAGAAAAAATGCTCTATTTTAGTTTTATTCAACTATAATTCCTCCAAAGTGATATAAAGATCTGATATGGACCCCACACTACTTAATTTTACGTGTAAATTTCTTAGTAGATGCCTTAAGTGCTAAAATAGTGCTTGGAGTGAGCAAGATAACAATTCAAACATTTGTAGCCCTAGTTTGCTACGAAACAATGCAAAAAAAATATTTTACAATGATTAATCTCCTAAAGATCGTCGTTTTTAACATCATTCAGTGGATTTTTCGCAAAATATCGCCAACAGCGCCAAATTGAACCTAAATCAAAAAAAAAAAAAAATTTTCGCCAATTTGGCGTCAAATATTTGGCGATCAAAAGCTTGGCGATATATCGCCAAGTGGTCGCGCCAATTCATATCACTTTTGTTAACCAATTCATATCACCTTGCATTGAAAACACTGATTTACCCGATAAATGGGGTAAAACACCCCCTTAGAACATTCGAATGCAACCCCAAGGGAGATGGACAAAAATAAGCCAAAAGAGAAAATAAGAACAGTTTTGTTAATAACAGAAACCAACAGAAATCTTACCAAAGTTTAAAAGAAGAAGAAAGTTTTCTTTCCCAGCTTAAAAAACAAAACAATACATTTTCCGAAACGAAACACTTTAAAAAAACGATGCAATATCGAAATTGATACAATATTTCGTTAATCTGTGCTTTAGGTACCCTTTTCTCGCTAAATGAACGATAGGCGCGCCAAGCGTGGTAACCCTAGCTATTTTGCGTAGTTGACTTTTTGAAAACGCGCCAAGCAGGGTCCCAAAGCATCTTCACCGGGAAAAAGACAGGGTTGCCAGAGAATTGGAACAAAAAATACTATACCTCCTCTAAAAAAATATTACAAAATACTACTGTTTCCAAACGTTGCCAAAATCAATGTTGCTGAAATGCGAAATCTATGAAAATGAAAAAAAAAAATCCGCCAAATCTTTCAATTAAGTCATTAGTATATTGGAAACAGGGTTGCCAGAAAAATACTACGCCCCTTATTTGGGCCGAAAAAATACTACCGTAGAATCAAAAATACTACGTCTGGCAACCCTGGAAAAAGAACGAAACAAAAATAGTATGAACACGTAACCATAGTAACAACATGAAAAGTTGATTTCCGTTGATAAAATAATTCTTTTCATCTCTCTTTTCAAACAAATTTTATTATCGAGCTGAACCATTTTAGAATCGTTTGGCTTGCTTTACTGAAGGTAAGCCTTGAATTTCGGGATTCTAAAAACAATTGTTACAGCTCTCCTGATGATCGTAGAAACTTCGAAAAAACTTCATTTTGTGCAGAAAATTCCAAGCTTTCAAATGACATAAGACTTGAAAATGTGTGTGAAATATTTCTTCCCTATTTTATCGAATTTCCGCTAAGAATTCGAATAGAAAAAGAACGAAATGGAATTTTCGAAAAATCGCTTCGAGGTGCAAAACTACATGCTACAAACTAATTTTGTGCCAAGTGGCATGAAAATCGACCGAACTGTTTTGGCGCTGACGAAACTCTGGATGGACTGACCGAGCTGGCAGTGTATTGCATGTAGTTCCACCTTAACCCTGGCTTAGGGGCGGATACTTACTGCTTAATACCAGTACATTGCTTGAAGTCCCTTGCAACGAAATTCTCGTCACAACGGGAAAACTTGCGGTCCCTTGATGTTCATTGAAATGGGATTTTACTATTTGTGTTTATCAAAGTGGCATTCAGTGGCATATGAAGCAGTGAGAAGCTAAAAAACGAGTGGGGTATAAGTGGCAAATTAGAAATTGGGAGACAAAAGATGCTCACCTGCAGCCGCATCTCTCCCTGCGCGGCCCTGGGATGGTGGATGAGGAAGAGCAGGAGCGTGACTCCCGAGAGAACGGAGTTGAGAAGGAAGTACTTGGGGAAGAGGCAGCGCTGCACGCGCCCGAACACGTGGCGGGGGAGGCTGAAGAAGAGCACCAGCCCTGCGGAAGGAAGACACGATTTTATTAGAGGGTCAGTTGAGCATGTCCAGTCACACAGCAAAATTAAACGATTTTTCTCTTCAAGAACAAAATAAAGGTGAGGTCGATGTTTTAACTTTGAACACCGATATTTCAAAGCATCATTGTTCAAAATTAAAACATCGACGGTATCGATACATCGACACGAAAGCATCAATATTTCGAAACATCGACTCTCAAAATTAAACATTGGTGGTATCGATGTATCGAACCAAAAATATCGATGTCAGAAAAAACATCGACCCTGAAACAACGATGTTATAACAAAACCATGAAAATTTTTAAAACATTGACATCAATGTTGCCCCCTAACACTGAAGCAGGGCCAGATTAAGTCGTGGGCTCAGGCCCAAGGCAAAAAAGATTTAGCTGTACCAAATCAGTTGGTAAGCAGGCCCGTCATTTAGGGAGGGGGTCATTTGCCCCCCCCCCCCCGACTTTGAGAAATCAATGTATTTGCATATAAGTGAGCGTGGTTTTTGTAGTTTTCTGGTGAAATTGTATAGTGTTTTTACCCTTTGCCCCCCCCCCTTAAACAACTTGAAATGACGTCCCTGTTGGTAAGTTTTCACAAATTGCAGTAAGTTCATGTTCTTGGGTTTTCTCCAAATAAAAATTTAAATAAAAAAAAAGACTGCATAATTTAAAAAAACTCTTCAGCACTTGTCATGTAACTAGATTTAAATTTTACAATCTGCTTTAAAAGTGACAATGAAAGTATTTTTGTCAATAGCTGTAAATCATTCTTGTGACAGTATAAGATGACAGTATAATGATGTCATGTTATGTATGATGAAAAAATGTGGATGTCTGTTGTGTTTTGAGAAAAGATTTTCTTTGAAATAGGCAAGAAAAAACCAACTTACCTGAAGCAAAAGTCATCCAGAACTGCGTCCCGAAATGGGTGGCGAAGCAAGCGACGTAGATGAGGCTGGAGAGCGTGGACGGGGGGTGTGCTCCTCCCACGTGGGGGGCGATCGTCTGTGGATAGAACAGGAACGCCAGGCATAGGGAGGCGCTCAACGTCAGAAGATGAGCAGGTTGGGGTAAGCGGAATAACCACCTATATTGAAACATTAGGGAAGACAACGTTGAGTATGTGGTATAACTAAGCAAACATTTTATTCACACTAATTCAATGTGAAAGCGACAATAAATGACTGTTAATGAAAAACCGAGACATTTACAAAAATCGCGCTCGTTTTTTTCATGAACACAAATAAAAAAAAAATTGTTCACTTGCACTCGTAAACGTCTTTTTTTTTTTCCTTTTAAAACGTGCGTTATTAAATATTGCCCCCCCCCCTTTTTTTTTTGATAACGTCTTGTAACAGTTTTGAATTTTAAGGCTTCTAAAAGTTTTATTTTTTTAACATTTTTTAGTACTATAATTTACCAGAAAAAGCTATTCATTATTTTTCAATGGCTTGTAATATACACTTTGACCACGAATGCATCAAAAATATAAGGTTGATAAAAATCGTGCACGAACTCATCACATAAAATTAAGCCCCCCTCCCCCCCCTGTTCAGACGTAACCATTACAAATTCTGTACCTCAGAACCAGACTGACGTAAGTTCATTTTCGTCGTTTTTCAGTAGAGGGAGAAAACGATTGTCGGATACATACAAAGGATGGGACTCGCGCTCTTTTAACGATGCTAAATAATTGTGAATTAATTTGTTTTATAGAATACTGTTTTAATTTGTCGATGTGGCATAAGATTCTACAAGCAAGGAAGTAATAAAAAGCCATTTTTGGATTTATGTCGTTCTGGTTCTGAGGTACAGAATTAAGTTTTAAAAAAAAGAATAAGAAACAAGAAATGACCGTATGCATATGGTAAAAGTAATCTATGTGCATAAAAATGGATGTATGTATGTATATTTGTTTGTATGTTTGTGCCTTATACAAATCCACAGTTTTCGTCGGATTTTCATCACACTTGGTGCAGAGGTTTCTTGATGCACTAGAATTCACACAAGTTTTGAAATCAAAAAAAAATCCAAAAAGCTCAAAACTCCAAATTTTTTGTCTCAAAATGGCCATTTTCTTTGGATTTTGAATAGATAGAGTTATAGAGACAAGCCTTTAAGCATACAAATGGATAAAATTTAACACATTTAAATATAAGCATTTTCCAACGAAGATTACGATTAAAACAATGAATTATCAATTTAATTCTCACCTATTTCATTTTAATAAGTTAAGCTTAATGCAGTACCGGGCAGCGCCGGGTAATAAGTTAGTTGTACATATTTTTGGAATACATGTATTGTTTACAGTGTGAGGCTTTTGATGAAATTTTTGAACGAAGTTTGTCATAAAAAATGCTTGTGTATAACATTTTATCTCGTTTAAACCGTGATCGTACTGAGTTTTACTGTCATTATTTGGTCAACTATAGCATACACTAGGTGGCCAAAAGTATCCGGACACTTTCAAAAATTCACATTCTTACATATAGCTCGAGAAATAAGTGATCAATTGTTCTTTAACTTTAGTCATACAAAATATAGACTTCACCGAACATTTCCAAGTTGAAATTAAATTACCCTTGCATTTGGGGGACGACAAGAAGGGGGTTGAAAGAAAAACCGCTTTTTGACCATAACTCTTCGAAAATAGCTCGGAATAAGCTATCAATTTCAGTAATTAATTAGCATACTATGTATAATTACTGTACAAATTTTTATGAACGTACCACTCTTACTTCTGAAGATATGAAACATTTTTGAAAAAACGGCAATTTTATTAGAAGGGTTTCTGCTCATAACACGCAGAGTTTTTGATCAAACCTTATCACAACTTCAGGAAAGATGACAAAATACAAGAGAAAGAACATACTAAAGCGGTAAATAAAAATATTAAAAATTCGATGAGATATGAACGTTAAAAGGAAATAATTTTTCACGGCGCATGCGCGAACGACAGAAATTTATAACTACAAAAATATTGTAGCCTGATTTATACTGCATCTTATAAAAAAAGTTCCAGTTGGATATCATGAAAAATGAAAAAGATATCAGCGATCTAGTGAGCTGTATTTCATTCAGTCGCAGACAATACATAAATAGTGAGGGGTTGTCCACAAATAGTGTGGTGACAATCGATCATTTTTTTTCAATGTTAAATTGTATACAGTTTGAAAATTTATATTCGGCAAAGAAGTCACATTTCGTCTGTTCGGTCAAAAAGACCTTATACGTACGTTTCCAAAAGTATCCGGACACCCTCTGAAACGTTGGTTTTGAAAGACGACGCAATAACCTTTAATTTAAAAATAGCTCTTTGTGGACAGACCCTCACTATTTATGTATTGCCTGAGAATGAATGAAATACAGCTCACTAGATCGCTGATATCTTTTTCATTTTTCATGATATTCAACTGGAACTTTTTTTATAAGATGCAGTATAAATCAGGCTACAATATTTTTGTAGTTATAAATTTCTGTCGTTCGCGCATGCGCCATGAAAAATTATTTCCTTTTAACGTTCATATCTCATCGAATTTTTAATATTTTTATTTACCGCTTTAGTATGTTCTTTCTCTTGTATTTTGTCATCTTTCCTGAAGTTGTGATAAGGTTTGATCAAAAACTCTGCGTGTTATGAGCAAAAACCCTTCAAATAAAATTGCCGTTTTTTCAAAAATGTTTCATATCTTCAGAAGTAAGAGCGGTACGTTCATAAAAATTTGTACAGTAATTATACATAGTATGCTAATTAATTACTGAAATTGATAGCTTATTCCGAGCTATTTTCGAAGAGTTATGGTCAAAAAGCGGTTTTTCTTTCAACCCCCTTCTTGTCGTCCCCCAAATGCAAGGGTAATTTAATTTCAACTTGGAAATGTTCGGTGAAGCCTATATTTTGTATGACTAAAGTTAAAGAACAATTGATCACTTATTTCTCGAGCTATGTGTAAAAATGTTAATTTTTGAAAGTGTCCGGATACTTTTGGCCACCTAGTGTATGTGTTTAGCAGGAAAGGTCAGGATTAAACGTTCGCGATTTGCTACTTCTAAGTGTTATTTAATTGCTGTGCTGGAACAAATGGCATTCGGGGAATGAGAAATCCCAAGCAGTGACATTCCTCCGACGGTGAAAAGGGTGCAGGAAGGGGCCAACTATTGTGCAGCGCTCCTTGATAGGAGCCCCTTGACTGAAAGCGATTAACCCACAGGCGTACCGTTTAAAGGTGATAAATTCCAGCCGTTCAAGGCGACCGTGGGAACCTGATCCACAATGCATGGAAATGAATAGTAGATATGAATTTTAGGATCCTGTCAAAGTGAAAGATGGCTGCGTTGTGTATGTGCATTACTAAATCGAATGGAACTGTGCGAAAATAAATAATGGAATGATAAAACTAAAATGATTGAATGGAAGTATTATTGAAGTTAATAGCTAACGCGTAAATAAAGCGCAAATTGGGTAAAAAGTACAGAAAATAGCTATTTCAAGGCTACAATGGAGCTTGGAGCCTCTTCATCTGGGCAAAAAGCTCAGCACACAACAGAAGCATTTTTTGGAACAGTTTTGAA
The DNA here is from genome assembly GCA_038373865.1 of Uloborus plumipes. NCBI lineage: Eukaryota > Metazoa > Arthropoda > Arachnida > Araneae > Uloboridae > Uloborus > Uloborus plumipes. The sequence goes on from JAXGGA010011279.1 coordinate 20,519, forward strand.
AAATTTCGTAGGGCCTGACTTATTACTCTAAAAAAAGGCAAGCGATATTTTATGCTTTGAAAAAATCCCTAGACATTAAAAAGGATTTCCTTTTTCCAAAAATAGAAAGTTTCACTGCTCCAAAATTAATTTAGCTTCGCGAAAAAAGAAATTGTCAATGTGTATGTTTACCCCTTGGAAAAAGAAAAACTCTATGTGTTTAAAATCAGTCCCTTTTTCAAAAAATAGAAATTTTTACACCTACGAAATAAATTTCACTGCTCTACAAAAAAATTTAAATGATATTTTTATGTCTTGGGAGAAATCCCTAGATCTTTATGATTACCTTTTTCCAAAAATAGGAATTTAAGCTCTTCCAAATAAATTTCACTTCTCTACAAAAACTACCAAAAGATATTTTTACGCTTTGAAAAAATTCCTAAATATTTAAAATGCTTTCCTTTTTAGATAAATAGACAAATTTCATTCCTCTAAAAAAGTTAAGGAATATTTTAACTTCTTGAAAAAAATCCCTAGATAATTACAATGATTTCCTTTTTCCAAAAAGAAAAAAAAATACTCCTCCAAAATAAATTTCACTTCTCTAAAAAAAAATAAAAAATAAATCCCTAAATGTTAAAAATGCCCCCTTTTTTCCAAAAATACACAATTTTTCTTCTCTAAAATTTTTAGGAGATATTTTTACTTCTTGAAAAAAAAAAATCCCTCTCTATTTAAAATGATTTCCTTTTCCAAAAAATAGGAAAATTTCAGCAAATCGAACGTCTTTTCGAAAATCAAACTACAAAAAACAAACTCACCTCTTCGACATAGCCAGACTCACTCTCACGCTAACAATAAAATACATCCCAAAACAAACAATGGATCGAACGTTATCGGATTGCATTTTTTAATGGACCACCTTCGCCACAAAAGAGGGAGATCTGAACCCTTCGGGTCGATCGTTTCTGGGTAATGACACCTGTTTCCCCGTGTCGATCGTCACGTAGGCAAAAAGCCTCGGCCGGGGTCAATAGAATGTTTCATCATGTCCTCTGCCATTGCGAGGCCTTGCCGAACACATTTTCGGTTCGGAGCAAGTTTCGGTTTTCACGAACCGTGTCAGATTTGGAATATTTAAGCAACTCAAATGGTCGATAAATTTTCAAAATTATTTCGGGGGCTATGGTTAATGAAATTGGATATCTTATATTTAATGTCTATCTCATGTCAGATTTAGTACCATGCGATGGGGCGACACATTTAGAGTAGTTTTTTCATTAGATTTTATGCCGTAATTTAATAAAGTAAGCTAGGAATCTTTTTTATTTATTTTTATTTTATTTATTTATTTTTGAGTCTCCGGTAAAATTTGACCCATATTTTTGGGGCGTTTTGACAGATAAAAAAAAGTCAAGGATTTTTTAAAAATGTATGTTAGTAGAAAAATATTAAAAAAAAAAAAAAAACTTGTAAAAATAGGAGCTGGAGTGGAAAATGAAACATCTTATGAGAAGGAAAATTGGGCGTCATGAAAACATTTAAAGAAAAAAAAAAACAATATCAAAGTTGGAAATATTGTCTTTAAATTTACCGAATAATTAAAATTTGCTGAATATAGAATTGTTTTGGGAGGTCACAGTGATCTTCTGCGACCTCCCAATAAGGTGACCGGTGGAGGGGGGGGGGGGGTACGCAATTTCTCAAGTTCGCCGCGGGCGCTGGACCCCCTAACTACGCTACTACGCTACTATCAACCAATATTTTAACTACATTCTTAACCGTATAGTTAATTCCAGTCGACAAATCGTTTTAAAGATCAAGGTATATAATAATGCAAGTCATTTTCAAAAATTGTGATCCATACGGTAATATTTTGAAATTAATCAAAAATATTTTTCGTTGTAACAAAATGATAAAGTTTTTGAACTTCAAATAGGTAATAAGTATGTACATCGGACGTTAAAGTTTTAACAGCAGCTATGCCTGAAAATAGCTTCTTTTTGAGGAAGATGTCTCAGTAGTTATTCAGGAAAATTCACACACGGAATAGAATCGTATCATCAATCATTATTCCAGCTGATAAAACAGTGATAAATAAATATTAACCGAAATTTTGACGTTTGAATCGGTTCCCATCCCTCTCTCGACGTCATCCAATGTATGACGTCACTGATTTGCGTGTTGGAATCGTGATCTGATGTACGTGATGTCAAATCTTTCATGATAAAAATGTATGAATGTATTTTAGCTTGGGTTTTATGAACACCACTTAATTTGAGGGTTTTAACTTTGTAGTTGTATGATATTGTGTGACTGCTCATTTATGGAATTAACTATGTTTGCGAAGAGAAATAATTTTTTTGATATTATTTTACCTTTTATAGATTATCCTTTCAAACAAAAGGAAAATTGTCGTATCGTATCGTTATACTTAACTACTTTGGAATCATTGTTCAATTTTGTAAATTGGTTTCACATGGAAAATGTATCAAACGATCTGTACAAAATACTGAAAGCCGTTTTGGTTTACTTCAGATTCATACCCTCCTCACCCCCCGTCACGACATTTAGAGGGGTCAGAGGGGGCAGTTGCCCAACCCCCCTGACTTTGGGAAATCAATGTGTTTAGGTCATTCCAGCGAAAATGGTACAAATCATGTCCGAGACTTTAGAATTTTTTAAAATCAATTTTAATAAGTACCACCCATTAAGTGTATTTTTTATTGGTTCTCCATTTAATTTTGTGCCATCAAGTATCAATTGATTAGGTATAATCCATTTCGAAAGGACACAAAAAAATTATCTTTGTCAGAAGAAGGAGAAAATGACGTGTCCCATCTTCAAATTGCTAGAGTTTTAAATGTGATTTAATATTAAACTGAAATGTAACAACAAAATAAATTACACTGCACTGCACAAAAGATGTTTCTGACACTATTTCTGCAGTTTATTACGCAAATAAAAAAAAAAATCCCCAAAAATCATTATTATTTATCCATGTCCCTAAAAATAAACAATTGCATTCAATCTGATATATTTTTTAAAAAATATAGGTAGTATAACTGCCGTGATCAGCTTGCTACATTGAATTATGTATAGTCAACAACCAGGGTGAGCCTCATTCTTTTCTTATGATAGTTAATTTGAACTGTTGGATGTCCACTCTGTTACAGCCGATTTCATGATGAAAAAATAGATTTTTTCTTGAAATTGCTGACAGACTTAGTTTTAGACTGTTTATTCCACTTTATGCTTGTTCTGTGATTCTAATTTTCTTTGTGATTATACAGATATTTTTAACGGCTTATTTGTTCACTCTGTTATACAAAGTGATCAAAATATTTAAAATCCTTTCATAAATGAGTCATGTACTAGTTATTCACACTTCATTATACACAAATACATAAATGGAAACTCAATAAAAAATATGATTAGTTGGTAGAGAGAAATTATTTAAATTGATAATCTTAAGTTAAGAGTTTCAGACATGATTTGTACCATTTTCACTGCAATGACCCGTTTGCATATAAGTTGGCGTGGTTTTTCCTTTCCGTTTGGATAACTTGCATTGGGTCCTTCCTTTGTCCCACCCCAACCCCCACACCCGTGCAAAGGTTCAAAATGACGGACCGGCACGATGGTTAAATTTTTTGGTTTATTTGACTTGGAAAATTATAATGAAAAAAAAAATAACATTGAATAACTGCAATATTTACATAGAAAATCGTTCTTTTATGGAATGAAAGCATGGAGTGTTGCAGTTGTAAATTAGAGTCCAAAATGAATGCTATTTAGTTTGAGAAGTTATCATTCCATCATTTGAAAAAATTGCTGTGATATAAGCATATACCCAAGCTTTCCATTTAAAATTTTTCTGGTTGCAAAAAGGTTTATAACACAACAATGAGAAAAAATTTAAATTGCTGGGTCTGTGCCAAACTGTATATTGTGTTGTATTAAAAATATTTTTAAAATAAATAAAAAATGCACTCATATATCGTCACCTCAGGGCAACATTAATATATCTAACCCCCGAAAGAACAGTAAAATATCCATCTACTGCTGCTCAAGCAGGTGAAAGAGGAATCACTTTAAGAAATTGAGTTGAAAAAACATATTGAAAAAATTAACATTAACTAGTAGCAACAGTTTATTTTGTTGCATGCACTTTTATAATGTCGGGAATATGGATAAAAGTGATATGAATTTAAAAATTGCCCTTTGACAGAAAGGGGACAGGAGGGGTTCCCTCTTCCCGAAAATGACCCCCTCCTTAACCACAAGCTGGATCCGCCCTTGCATGCCTGTGACGTATAGAGCTGGTCAATAAACCCTCTGAATTTATTTAATTAATAGTTGAGAAACAATTTTTATGGAAGTAATTTTTGTCAATGAATTAAGTATCTATTTATAGTTGAAAATAAAATTTTCAGATCTCGGAATTGCATGGGGAAGGAAGATACATGTCCCAATCTACACCCATCTCGATGACAACTATAGGAGTGTTCAATAAACCTTGTACATCGTTTATTTTTATCAATAATGTACTGGTAAGCAATTTTACGAGGAAATGAATTCAAAAAGAGTTAAGGGTGTAGTTATTTTTTTTTTAAATCCCTTTGGGAAGGACATGGGCTCGCTGGGCCCCCAAAATATTGTTCTGAGAAGAGATGCAATTAACAGGGGTTCCAAAACTTCGCTCCTTGGACCCCATGCCTAGTTTTCCATCCCCCTGTGGACCCCTTTCCTAGGAGTCGTTCCAAAACTAATCAGGAATTGTAACAACAGAATTTATGCATTCAAAAACTGGGAATTAAATGGTCAAGTTCCATTACTGATGTTCTAAAATAATCAGATGAAGCAAATGTATGAAAATATAACGAAATGAATCAGAAATTTACCTGACAGTATGAGGGCTCGTTTAATATTTATTTGTTAACAATCATATACTTTTTAAATGCCTGACAACTTTCTTAAAGTTTCAGTTCGAGTTTTGATGCAGAGTGAAAAAATTTAAATTTAAATTTAAAGAAAAGAGATGAAAAGGAAAACGTCACATTTTTATTCATACTTTCATAATAATAATGGCACAAAACTTCAAGAAGCTATATACCCTTGTATAGTGTAAGTGTACAAGAGAAAAAGAAAACTTAAGTTGGAGGGAGTGAATTCAGTGCATCAACCTCCTATTTGCATCCAGTGGACCCCAAATTATTTTCTTTCCTTTATATAGACACCTTGCTAACTCAGGAGGACCCCTGGGGGTCCATGTGGACTACTTTGGGAACCATTGCAATTAAAAAAAAAAAAGGTGACTTACCTGACTGACTCGGGTATGTGCTCCCCCTTCTCAGGGGTGCTGATGAGCTTCTGCGCCGGGCAGCCGGGCCTCTTGGCCGGTCGCATCCTGAGGGGTGTGGTGGTGGTGGTGTCGACGGGTGATCGGGCCATGATCCAGGAGAGCAATCCGAACAGGTGGTTGTCGCCGATGATGTGGGATTCCGAACTCATCCTCTTTCTCGGCTTCGGCAGACGGTCTGGGAACGGAGGAGGCGGGGACACACCTCTTATGGGATGGATGTGGATGCGGAGGAGGGGAAGGGCTGCCGGATTTGGCAGGCGCATCGTCCGAAGTCTCGTGCCTCTGCGGATTTGTGTATTCTGTGTGGTTTCTGGGGGATTTAGACATAGAAAGTACTTATTTGCTGGGCAAGAAAAATTTCAGGTACAAATGGATTTGTGCAGGATATGAAGAATCACCTTCACACGAAAAGCAGTTCGTGTAAGTCTTATTCATATCTAATAAAAAATCTGCTTTTCAAGTTCTGTCTTAGATCCAGTTCAGTGACAGACTTACCATGTCGGAACTATCGCAATTGCGAGGGGTCCATTAGACCATAAGTGCCTCGAGGAATATGTAAAAAGCATTTACTAAATGTATTACGTTCTGTTGCAGATACAGAAGAACCCCCTCCGCTCCCCAAATGCATTGCGACGAATCTGTCCAAACAGTGGTGTAGCCCGGGCTTCTCCCGAAATGTTTGTGATTGATATGGTAATAATGCTTGTTCGGGTAAAAATTATATTTAGTGTCTTTCTTTCTTTCTTTCTTTCTTTTTTCATTTCATTTAGCAAAAATGCAATTTTTGAAATTCATAAATTAAATTTTCAGTTCGAAAGGAACTGACGCATATGTATCTGTGTATCAGTTGTAAAAGGGGTGTGTGCAGTGGCGTAGCTAGGAGTTGGTAGGAGTAGCTCTTGCCACGGGCGCAGCAGTCAGGGGGTTGGCATTTTAACCGATAAAAAAAAAGTGAATAATTTCTTTGAAAATTTTGTTAGTAGAAAAATATCTAACGAAAATAAACTCATAAGAATAAGAGTTAGAGTGGAAAATGAAACTTCTCATTAGAAGAAACTTCGGGCATCATTTAAAGCATGAAAGTAAAAAGGAATATTAAAAGGCAGTATTGTCTTTAAATTTGCCAAACAATCTGAATTTTCTGCATATAGAATTGTTTTGGGAGATCACAGTGACCTAATGTGATCGCCAATCCCGGCGAGCATGAGTGGAGGGGGGGGGGGGGGGGCAATTTTTTTACGTTCGCCACGGGCGCCGGACTCTCTAGCTACACTACTGGGTGTGTGTCACAAATATTAGATTTTCCAGGATAGCCAGAGGAATAATCCTTCCACATGTTGTATTAAATTCAAAAATTGACCAATTGAATAGTCACCCCCCCCCTCCCAACCTCCCATAATATTTCATAATATTTCCTCAAAAAATAGGTATAGTTCCTTTTAAAACATAAACATGATGACATTACGACTTGCACATAAAGCTGAAAAAGTCTCATTCAATATGAACTGAAATATCTTCCGGGTTTTCCGAATGTGAGAATGCTGTGTAATGGTCGGAAAACACGTTTTAGAATTTTAGAACCTTCTGTAGGGTTATTTTTCTTCATCCCTTTCAGGTCTGGAATTTCATTCGCGTTGTTCGATTGCCTGTTGACCATGACAGATAATCATGTTAAGACAGCGTTGCTCACTCATAAGCAATATATCTACAGGCACTGTTTCCCCTTTTCAACTTAAGTTGACGAAAGGGTGATGAAAACACGTGCACTAAGTAAATGGCTAGGTGTATAGCTAGCGCCTGATTTACCATTTGGGCTGCCCTAGGGACTCTCTAGTTCTGATCCCAACGAAAATTGGTGGCAATATTTTCAAGGAGAGGAAAACGTTTGTTCGATAAATAAATTCAACGACATTATCGGAAAAACTATTTTATGTCACAATACTACTTATAGCGCTATAGTGCTATGCACGTCATTGGTGTCCGATCTATTCTCCTATAATTTTTAAGTCGGGCCCTGGCAAACATCATGAAAATCAAGTCATTTAACTCAAACATTTTCAAAAGATTTGGTACTTATTTATTTTTTAATTTCTGTGCAAAAAAAATTGGTTAATTTGCTGTGAGCAGTTTCAGTGTCTCATCTTGTGTTATTACTTTTTTTTTTTCGAGGGATTAGCATGGTCCGAAGGTACAAGGGAAATGAAAATCCAAGAGCCACTTTTAAAATCTGTACCTCAGAACCAGAACGACGTGAGCCCAGAAATGGCGATTTTCACTTTTTTTTTTGCTGCATTGTATGTTAAATCTTAATTCGCATCGACCCACAAGAACATTATTCTAGAAAAGAAATTCCTTCACAGCCATTTGCAGCGTTTAAAAAGCGCGAGTCCCATCCTTTGCATGCATCCGACAATAGTTTTCGCCCTCTATTGAAAAGTGACGAAAATGGAATTACGTTAGTCTGATTCTGAGGTACAGAAATTACGTATTTTTATTCAGAAAATTCGAGACACATTTCTAATAGAAGTTCAGGTTGCGAGCGTTCTAGCGATAGTAAATCACGCTGGAATACGACACGATTGCACTACGTCGGCGGCGAAAAGCACTCTTTCAAAATTTTGTTCAAATATTCTCGCGTTTTGGGTTGTTCTTCCTGTCTTATTTAAAATAATGTGTCACTAAATCCAAGCAACAAATAGAAAACGAAAACAATTAAGAAAGAAAATGAGGAAGAAAGTAAAGAAGAAAAAGCGACGGCAGTTAAAAAGAAGAAAGGAAGAAAAAAGAAAAGAAGTAAGAAAGAAGAAACAAAAGGAAAGAAAGAAAGGAAGAAAGATGAAAGGAAGTAAAAAAGAGGAAAGGAAATAAGAAAAAAAGAAAAGGAAAAAAGAAAGAAAATACGAAAAAAAGCAAAAAAAAAAAATATTAATAATAATAATACAATCAAACCTGTTTGTATCGAATTTCAAGGGACAGAAGAAAAATTCGAGATACGGAGGTTTCGAGATACAGAGGTTGTGATAGACTTTACAAAAATAAGCAATTGGAACACAGTTAAATACTTAATAGATTTACAGAAAATAACAACGTTACGAATGCACAAATGAGCAGGGATACTGCAGATACGTGTTTCGGCGTTACAAGGAACGCCTTTTTCAATGCAAAAAAGTTGTGAGCTTATGGATGCACTGTCTATGCATCCATAAGCTCTTTTTTGCATAGAAAAGGCGTTCCTTGTAACGCCGAAACACGTGTCTGCAGTATCCCTGCTCATTTGTGCATTCCTAACGTTGTTACTTTCTGTACATCTACAGCACAAAGGTATTTGTAAACTTTACTTAATAGATTGTTTCGCATTGATATTGTTGAATATTTTACTGTGCGATATGTTGTGAGTCCACGTTTTACTAATTGTGATGACTATATCTATTAGCAAGTTAATGCATACTTTTAAGTACGAACATTGATTGTGCAAAAGATGATTTTCGTCTCTAAGTTTTCCAATGATAAAGGTGGCTGGAGATGAAATTCAAAAATGAGAGTCGTCAAAATTCGAGATATAGAGGTTTTCGGGAAAAATCATTCGAGATAAACATGAGGAAAAGCATTAAATTCGTGTTGTAAAAGCAGGGAAATTGAAAAATGTCGACATAGAGAGGTTTTCGAGATAAGCAGTACCTGAACCAAAAATAAGTTTACAATATCGCTTTTGAATTGACGTGTGGCTGATAACATCTTTATCGGGTCCATCACAAAACTTAAACGGGTCGCAGGTTCAATATCGCTGCCCTAGATGAACTGTGCCCAGTGCCCCGGTAGCAGATAGGTGATCTGTTGATGAGATTTATAAGAGTGCCGGTGATGATATCTACGATACTGAACTTAAATGCTCTCTTTGATGATACCCTAAAAAGCAGTGAGAAATCTAATCAAAATCGTGCCGAAAATTCGCGCCAAGAGCTCCCGTTTTTTCAATCCGTTGCCCTCTCCAACCTGTGGACGTGCGTCAAGCAACGTGCCGGGTCGGAGCAACCTCGTGACGTCACCAGCCGATGTCATCATGTATCTCGTGTGAATGCCACACAGCGATGGGATTATTTACCTCTTTGTTTCGCTTTCACCCGCCGCGCGAAAGATGCGGGACAGCTGACTGATGATGGGGAGAAGGGTGGGGGCGAAGAGCGGGAAATGGGATGCGGGAGGATTTACGATTAGAGTGAATCAAGAGTGGAGGAAAGCCCTCGGTCGAGTGATGAGCGTCTTATGCTGATCCATAGAGTTACAGAGAAGAGAGTAAGGAAGAGCAACGCATACTTTACATATACAACGAATACTCTTCTTTCCCGAATTTTATTGGTTGAGCACTGATTTTGAACTTTGGCCCACAGCAGGCAGAAGCACCCGGAACTTAAATTTTGGGAAGGGGGAGGGGGGAGGGAGTCTTAATTTGCCGAATAAAAACTCCAAATTTAACCGAATGAAACAAAAACAGAAAAAGTTTTTTGCAAAAAGAGAAAGATATAATCCTAAATATAGCTTAAAAAACTAAAAAATACGCTTTTAGAGTTAATCAAACTAAAAAGAAGATTTTCAAAGCTATTGAATATCCGCTAAGTTTACATGCACTTATAATGCATCAACAGGTAATACAGTTTAACCTTTAGTATTAATAATAGTATTAAATATATTACTTTTATGTTTGTAAAGAACGTGAATTTTAGCTTATTTTCAGAGTTACATACATACAAACAAACCCACATGATGTGAAACTAATAAAAGGTATTAAAAAAGCGCTGCGCTGGCGTTATTTACTCATTTATCAATTTATTTTGCTCGCCACCTTGTCTAGTGGTCATAGAAGTCTGACTGCGGATGGAGAGGTTTTGGGTTTGAATCAGGGTTGCCAGATTTAAGAACTGTAAATACGGAACAGACTCTTAAAAGAGAGTGAGGGGGGGGGGGAGATTGAAAGATGAAGTCTAAAGGTTGAATTTTTACTACCTTGATTTTAATATCAAACGTTTCTCACAAATATAAATGAAGAAAAATATACACAATGATCATATGAATAAAAACTTTTTTACTATTGCGTAGTTATTTTCCGTCATGAATATTACGGGGAAAAGGTTTAACACTAATTATTGTGAAAATTCGTATTTACCTGTTATTAACAATCTTTTTCCTGACGCATGTCGTCATTTCAAATTTTTCCGGTGGATGGAGGGGGAGGAGCAAGAGGTAAATTATACCAAATTTCAATGTAAATTATACACCCCCCCCCAAAAAAAAAAAAATGCAAAAGTCACGCCCACTTATACGTAAATACATTAATTTCCCAAAACTAGAAGGGAGCCCATTGACCACCTGTCCTGATGTCCCAAATGTCTTGGAGTAAAAGCTATAATAGTCGCTTCTGATGCTGATGACTAACGTTTAGTATGTACTTTTAAAAAAAGCTAGGCGTACTAATGGGAAAATTTGATTGTAAAATAATTTTAATGCGTCATTAACAAAAATTTTGATTACAATTGAGTAGACATAGAATTAAACCTTACTACTTGAACTCACTATGATAAGTCAACCTAAAGCAAATTAAAAAAATCAATATTCAATAGCTTTCGGAGGAAACTGTACAGTTTTTTAAACATTATAACATAATTATTCTTATGTAATGTCGGAAAATTCCTTTTTTAAAAAAAATCATATTTGCTACTTGATTTTACTGCTGCAATAATTTTTTCTAAGTTTTGATGGTCTTTAAATTACCATAAAGCTCACTGTAATTTATATTTCTGTCGATCGTTGTAAAAATTACGTATCTTCAAGTTTTTAAAACGCGTATTTGTCTGCTAAATGGAATAACATTTAGTTACATCGTTTAGTATACCGTAAAATGGGGTGAATCGGAACACTTTTCAGCTTTGATTGCAAAAAAAGCAGTTAAAAGATTTTTTTTCAATTTGATTTTTTGGGTTAAAACTTCGGTCTTGCTTTACTTTTGATATTCCAAGCAAAGACAAAACATTTTGAACAATTTTTATTAAAATATATAGAAAATTATTGGTGTTCCGAATCACCCCGCTGATAGGGGTCAATCGAAACACATGTTAAAATTTTTATTTTTTTCAATTTAATCTGTAATAGGTCTCACAAACATGAGTAATATTGATGGGGGAGAATAAGAACAGATAATTACTGTCAAATAAATGTATAATTTCAGTACCAGTAAACGTTTATAATTTGTCAAAATTCAAAATAATTTTGAACTTTTGAAAAATGAAAAGTAATCTTAAGAAATGCTTTTGAATTGAAATACAAATATTTAATATGAATGGAAGTCACTCGTGTCGTCCACAAATATGTACTTGTCCTTAAAACTAGCAATTTTGACTTGGCTTAAGTTTTTTCATAACAGCTCCTGGGATGAACTCTGCCTTTTCTTTAGTTTCTTAAAATCCCTGGGTTTCGGGGATTGTTCTGTAAGATTTTCCCACTTATTCATCACTGTCTGTGTGCTGGACTTTTACTACATAAAGTCTGTATGACTATCCCCCATGTATTTTAGGTGAAAAGAAGTCTCCTGGAGCAAAAATCTCTTTAAATCTGCAACTTTCTGTCATTCTACAATCTAGTTGTTCACGAGAAGAGATAAACAGTAATAAATCCTTGTTCTTGTCTTGACTAGAAGAATTAAGGTTAGAATCTTGATTTTTCAAACAGTTTCCTTCAAATAAGTTTGAATTGGAACAACAGAACTAAGTGTTCCGATTCACCCCACAAATTTTTTTCCTATGACATTTTTCAGAATTCTTCATTTTTATGACACAATTTATAAAAAATTTAAATTCTAATGTGGTATTCTGTTGTTCAGATACATGTATAATTGAAACATACCACTCTTAGTTTTTAAATATAAGAAAGTTTGTTCTTGCATATGAAGTTTTGCAGTCTATGAAAACGTGATGTATTTTAGCGTTCCACGAGCAGCCCTCCTTAGAAGCCAGTAGCGTTGCCAGATTGACAAAAGTAATTTTTTCCTACTTACTATGATCTTACCTTTCTAAAAAAAAATTCATGGCGAAAAATACCCAATAGTATATTTATGAAGAATTTCTTTGTACGGTCGGGAAGTTTTGTTCCGATTGACCCCGCTGTTCCTATACACCCCATTTTACGGAACAAGCAAAGCGAAGCAAAATTTCAAAAGATTGAAATTGATTGATTCAAAAAATCTAGTGACTAATAATAGCTGAACACATATATTTCTTTTATAATTGAAAAATTGAGAAGAGATTTTTATATAATAAGGCATAGTAAAATCATTTACAAAGGAGATACACCACTTTTACGACGAACGTTTGTGGAATTGATTGTTACAATAATTTCTGCTCTAAATGAATAGAACCCTAACATTACTTCAGACCAGGAATTTAATCAATTTTCTTATCACTCTATTTCGCATTTTTTGTTTTACTTAATTTTTTTTCTGAAAATAATGTTTCGTTTTGTAAAATGCTGCTACTAGCTGGAATACGGGACTTTAGACGTCCTGTATCAACGTTCCCCGGGACACGGGACAATATTTCAAAAAACAGGACTGTCCCTTGAAATCCGGGACGTCTGGCAACCCTGGTTTGAATCCCGGTTCAGGAATAGATGTATGTACTCTCTCTCTCTCATGCTGTCCTTGTCATTTCTTTGTGTAAATGTACACTGTACAGTTGTGTTGTAAATTGTTTGTTGCCTGCCCTGTAAACGTGTTTTTATGGAATATGTGCAATGTAGAAGTCGGACTTTACACCAAATTATAGTACAGTTGGAAAACTGAAGTAACGCACCACTAATTGCTGGCACAAGACAACATCAACAACATCAATTTGTATTGAAATTTTAAGCCAGTTTGATCAATTTTAAATTCTAAAGAATTCATGAAAGTAGTTCTTTAATTAAAATTCATTATGGTTTGCATGTAATGTACTTGAAATTTTCATACAAAATTTATTCACAAATAATGATTAGTAATTTATTTATTTAATTTTTTTTTGGGTTTGAATTTGACTTTCTGCGTGATAATGTGTTTTCCGCCTTTAAAATATTTGCTTCGGACGCCATTGTTAATTGCTTTTCCAGCAAGAAATCAGCAAAATTGCAAAATGTTTAATCAATGAAAGGCGGTTTCAATTTAATTGTATTTGCTTACATTTTTAGTTTACTGTTGAAAATCGATTAACATGAGCATTTAAAACTAATACTTTGTTACACTTAATGCAATGTTAATCTGTTAGTTAACGTGATAATAGTACAAAGCAGTTTAGGAAACCAACAGTAGTTGTTTCAGAAACAATTCCTATTACTATTAAAAGATGATATTGCTTTGTCTTTCTTGATAATTTATCACAAGCTTTATTACAATGTAACTTCGAAATCGCACTACATGGATTCCTATTCCTTTAAAAATGGTTTTGTTCTAGCAAACAGAAACAATCGATCCGTTCTGTAATTGAATATTTTATCCAGAAGCTGAAGCACACTGTGTGTATATTTCGTTGTATTTTTATTGCGTTCTCAACGACAATTACTTTTGAATGCTTTCCCTGTCATTCTTTAAAACTGTCAATCATTACCATGGATATCTCGAACTTAAATTTTTAAGATGGGAGAAATTATCGATTTACCGAACGAAACTCAGAATTTTTTCTAATGATGTAAAAAAAAGCATTCGTATCTCTTTAATTCTTCTACTTTTTTTTTAACAATATATATATTGCACATGTGCTGCATAAATGTCATAAATTAATATTTTTAAAATTTGGCTTTTTCAAAAATCTGCGTGATGGAATATTTTTCATGCGACGTCATTTATGACGTTTTACATGCTCTTCAGAAAAGTAGGTGTTTTTCTGGTTTCTTTATCAGTTTGATTTGCAGCTCGATTAGACGTCGAAGCACGATATATGCTAAATAAAAAGTAACGAGTTTTTTAGGTTTTCACTCCATAAGGAAAGTTAAGCAACGACAGCAGACCTATTTTTACTGACCCTTGACACAAAATGACGTCTTGGAGGGGCCATTGTATGTCAAGGGGTTAAAGCTTTGTAAAGTTATCGTTACTGTAAACGCAATGCACACGATTTCACGTTTTTATGTAAATAAAAGCAAGGAGCACGACGAGTTTTAATTCACAGAAAATGCACTCTAAAGTTATAGCTACTAAGGTATATATGCAACCTTAAACATACTTCGAATTATTGTTTGTTCATAGGAGATGTTTAATATAAAGAATTTTATATGGCATGAATTCAAAATAAAGGAAAGTTGTTGGTGAAAATGAGGAGTTTAACATGGGTATATATTATGATTAATATCTTCAGGTATAAGTTCATTCCCCCTCCCCCCTATTGTTATTTCAAGACAAAGTAGCAGAAGCTTTTTTTACTTTTTTTTTTGGACTACTTTCATTAGTTCAGCACCAAAGAAATGATGACCAACTTTAAAAAAAATCTGACTCGTGCATCACGTATTGTTCGAATATTTTTATTCTTACAAACTAGACACAAACAAGACACAAAACAAATCAATAAATATGTACAAGCTGCTCGGCTATTTCTTCAGAGCAGGTCTAAAGCTACGGTTAGGATCAGGATGAGGCAGGAATGACCGGGCCAGCCCGGTCCCGAGGAGGTGTTTGAGAAGTGGATTTCAGTTCTACCTTCTCCGTCGCAAGCCTAAAAGTTGACTAAGGGCCCGGGCATTGAAGAAACCTCCCCTATGGAAGAAAAAAAAAACACTTGTAAGATAAAAATTACACATAAAGCACAAATCGCCAGTTTTTTCATATACAAACTATATAACAATTTTGTTTTCATGTGGCGTATTTTTATCACGTATACCTGGATGTTCGTTAAACATGTTGAAATGAACTTGTATGAAGAAGCGCTTAACGGGTGTATGAAGCATCGGAAAATTTGTTCAATGCAACTCCCTTCTCTACCGCAACTTCAACTTTTCATTCAACTACCTGCCAGAAATCGCATTGCACACGGACGTTTTCTGGCCAAAGTTGATTGGAGAGTAGAAGTTGCGATTGAAGTGGAAGTTGAGTTGGAAAAATTCCCCTATGTGTGAAACCCACTTAATTAAGCTATGACAAGTTGATTGAAGCCTCGAATGAAGTAAGTATGCGCGTATAAAACGTGCATATTTGCGTCACATTCGTGAATGTATGTTAAGTATACCCGTATGTTTTGAAAATATCTTTTTGATGAAGGCTGCCATTATGCAGTATTCCCCCAAAGTTTCACGCTGTTTTTTTTTCTTTTTTTTAAGTTTGTGTTTCCATGTTTATTTTACTCCCATTTTGTTTCCGCCATTATACTTAAACTTCATCCTTCTATTTATTTCTGTTTGGTGCTCTCTTAAAGGCTTAATAAATGTATGGATGAGATGAGATATGTTTGTGGATGAGCATCATTACCTTCGTGTTTATCAACTGTATCGGGTGCAAACCATTCCCATGTTGGCCTTCTTAAAGAATCCGTTGAAGAGAGGTGCCACTGGGGACTCGTACTGACTTCCCGAGTATCTGCAGATCCTACACACACATCAACAAAAAGATGCGTGTTAATTCTATTTCTCTCTCTCAACAAAGGAGCAACTTAAAAAAAACCTGGTATTCATGTATTATTTTCAGAAATAAAAAATTAACTCAATGACGAAAGGTTTTTTTATACGTAGCAAATTATATTTAATTTGGTGTGTGTAGTAAAAACAGAGAAGACTGCAAGGGCGGATCCAGAAAAATTTCCAAGGGGGACGATTTATTTTTTTTACTTACTTTTTACTATGCATACTGATTTATAAATTTTTATCAAAAAGGATTCGAACTTCTATTCCGAAACATTTCCGGGAGAGAGTGATCAAACCTTATTCTCCCAACTTCACTAAAACTCATATAAAATTGCATTTTTAGAACTTCAATGTCGAAAAATTACCGGTGAAGAGTCCCACAAGAGAGTGGCTATCGCCCCCTCACTTCCTCCCTTGTGTCTGTTTCTGATTGCCAGTCAGCTAATGTAAGCGCTTTTTCATTAGCATAGAGGGGGTCTAAGTATGCTAGCTGCATAGAATCGCTATTTTTAAGAATATAATCTATGTCAAAGGTCCCTTCTCTAAACTTATTTGAGAATGAGAACTTGTGCTTTTTCATTTCGCGAATGAGTAACGAATGTCAGGCGAAAATGAAAGCCAGAAGTTGTTAACTTCAAACCCAGCATCAACTTCCTTACATCGAAGAGCGATTCCGATGTAACTTAATCAAATTCATTTTTCCCTCCTTCTTCCTTTACCATATAAGCTTACCATTATTTGAATACATAAATCAACTACGGGGCAGAATGTAAGAAAACTCATCATATCTTATCATAAGTTTGTTAATTGGATTCTTGAGCTGTCTTTTATGAGTATTTTTTAAATTGTTCTACTTCTTGAATAAAGTATCTATATCAAGAATCAAGAAAAATGTAGGTAATTCTCGACTGTGCAAGTACGCCATGATCGCATTGTGAGCCCTGGGCACTCCTGGTATCAATCAGATGAGAGAATTTCTTTAGAAATCCTATGATGAGAGATGGTAAAAGTTATCCCAAAATTAGCTATCATTGTTTTAAATTGCATATTCCGTTTGAAAAATTATTATTTTTTATGTAAAAGTCTGAAGGATACGAACTTTATAGGCGATTGCCGCGCTTTCGAATCATTCTTCGAAATCTTGTTACAGACTTTCTAAAATTACCTGATTGTAGGCTACGACGACTAATCCCTATGCGCAAAGATTTTCTTTCAAAATAGTGCAAAGACGAAATCAAAACGGTATCTTCGAAATGTCACTGACAATGCTTACATCCGAAATGAGTAGAACCAAGACTGCTAAATGTTTTTTTCTTTGCAACTGAAACAGTGTAGGCGAACGTAGGGTAATGACCGCTCACCCAAATATTTCCAACCAAAGATTTAATTTTTCTTTGTGACTTCACGTAATTAGTTTGCAGCTTCTTTGCTACGAAATTCTACAACCTATAACTAGTAAGTAAGCAATATTTAAGCAAAATATAACTTAATGGCAGGTACTTGTACTCTTGCATTCAAATGGTAATTTATTTATTTAGTTTATTAACTACATACGTTTAGCTGCACGTCCATTCTTCTATACATTTCTGTAGTGCTTTGTTGCGCCAATTACAATGCATTCATGTCAAATATGGCGCTGAAAGATAATGGTGCGTAAGCTAGTGAGTATATGACACCAGCTCAGTGATTGAAACCAGACTATTTCCGATCGGGTAGGATATGCAGACAGAAATCTACAGTTTTTGTGGAGAATTTGGGATAGATAACGCAGCGTACTTAATAAACAGTTACAATACGTGGAGAGTGTTTGAAACCCTCCCTTCCCCAGAAAAAAATTAACCATAGTTACAAAAGTAGCAGTTTTCTCTTAATTATTATACATATACTGCAAAAAATAAACTCATTTTTACTGTGTAATACTGGCAGCAGAGGTTCCAGTTTAAAACTGTAAAATGCACTGTAATAAACTGTAAAACTAGTAGTTATGGTATTACTGCTAATTTCACAGTTTATTACTACGCATTTTAAAGTTTAAAACTGGAACCTCTGCTGCCAGTATTCTACTGTAAAAACGACAGTTTAATTTTTAGTGCATCAGTAAAAATGTTGTTACTGTGATGTGCCAAGCGCTATGGTTTTTTCAAACAATATTTATAAAATGAACTAATGCTTTAGTGCTCATTTACCGGTAGGACTACATTATCAAAAAAAAAAAGAATCTGAAAGTCAACTTGGTTCTCAGGGCATTCTTCAGAAGAATGTTAGAAATCGGAAGTCGGTCTCCAAGAGGCCCCACTCGAGTTCTCGGTGTTCCAGGAAGGGTTGGCCTGCGTGACTGCTCGTCCTTCCCCTTCCCAGAAATCAGGACCGCAATTAACGAGTCCCCATAAAAAATAACGAGCCCTCCCGCGAAAACAAAACGAAGAAGACCTCTGTGTACGTGACTCGAGGACCAACTCTGGGATAGATTTACGAGGGTCGTGTGACGTCACGTTGCCGGGGCGTCATCCGACATTGAGATGATGCGAGAGATAAATAATATCTCGGAATTGAGAGAGAGAGAGATAATACTCTCCCTTGAAGATCGGTGCAGACAATCGGCCCTTGGTTGATCGGACGTACGTTGAAGACGCATTTGCAAAGTGATACGGCTCCGAAGGCCGTTAATGTTGTCCTCATTAACGGCATAGTTAAAAATGTGAAGGAAATAAAATGTTTTTGTTTCATATAGTAAACATGTCGCATTCAATTTCAACTTAGAAGCCCAACGTTTTAATTTGCAAAAAGTTGCGCTACAATTTAACATTTGTAGCGTCCACCCGAGTTTAAGCTGTTAAGAAATACTATCCATCTTTTTTTTGAATTAAAAAAAAAAAAAATCCTACTTTTATTTTTTTCCACAAAAATTCTTAACCCATATTTTTTTTACATAGCTACAACAGGCTTTTGGTCTATATTCTAGAGATGTGTGAGAAATATTTTCAATAAAACAGTCACTAAATGCATTATTATGGCAATGGACTATAGCTATTTGAAAGGATTCAGCACCATGATTTTAAGGGTACCAAAGTAGCTCAAATTTCTTTCTTGCCACTCTTTTTTTTAAGGGTTGTACCAGTTGTACAAGAATTAGTGTCTGATATGAGGTGTAATTCTTTGATTGGTTTTCTAATATAAAAAAAGTACTTTGAAAACTATCGGATTCTCTTGTGAGAGGGGGAGGGGGGAAGGCTTACTTTTACCAGGGTACGAGCTAGCTTGGACCAGACCTTGTTCGCTACTGATGATTTCTCTTACAAGAAGTGACACATCTTAGTTCATTTCAATTAAATTGATCATTGGCACTATTTATTTATTAAACTAGTGATAGCCACTCTGTCCTATAACTCTGTCTTATATTCAATTATTTTATTTCATTTTAACTGATTCTTTATTTTTAGAGTTTTTAGAATCTTGGCCTTTTTATTTTTCACACAATGTTCAATTGCAAAATCTTTCTCCTTTCTATTACAATATCAGTATTCGATTTACTTGTAAATTTTTTTTAAAGACTTTTGAGTAGGGGCTTTAATCGACGGCACGCGGGCCACCAGCGGACGGGAAGCATTTCCCATTAGATTACAAAAACTGCAAAAAAGAACACTGCGATGTTTCGTTCCAGAAAAGTGGGCATATTAACTTTTTCCTTTAGCCCCAGAGTAAATGAACATGCGGAACTATCGTTGTGAAGGCTTTCCTCTGCACACTGCATCATCCCATGAATAAAATTCGCACACGAAGTCCTTCTCAAATTTCGAACACGTGATGACTTCCCGTTGCAAAAACCTTAATCACGGGCCATTTCAACAGTTTTTGACTGATTTGGAAGATGAGAGCTCTGACGTTGTGCGTTAAGCGGAAGTACGTTGGTTGAGTTGAAGATGGATGCTTCAGTGCCTGTCTTCATCAAGAATGATGCTCAGCAATGCTTGGAATCCCAAGGGAAGTCTGTATCAGAGTTCTCTGAAGAGAAGTGGTTGAGATATTAACTTTGACATCCACAATAGAATTATTTTAATACTGTTGCAACGGGTTCGTATCCATCACGATTGGGCCAAAATGAGGCGATTACCCAATGACTCAGGGTATACTAAACTTAAATTTTCAGGAGAGGAATAGCTTTGCCGAATGAACTGCAAATTACACTGAATTATAACGTACGAGCAGCGAGCACGCAGACATACATGCAACAACTCAGAGGAGGCATAGAGAGGGCATGAGTAAAAAGAAAAGAAATGCAAAAGTGCAATACTGTCTCCAAATTTACCAAATCGTCGCGCAAAATTTGTAGAAATAAGAAATTTTTGGGAGGTCACAGTGACCCCCCCTCCCCCCCACTTGGCTCCTCCGAATAAGCTCAACTACTTCACACGTATCAGAATTTTACATTATTCAAACTTCAGTTTTTTAGAATTTATGAGTTGGTAAACTTACCCTGTCGTCGTTGTGAAAGGATCTCCCATGGGTCCGGATCCAGAGAAGGTCTGGTAAGGGGGCGGATACATGGGCGGAGGTGGCAGACCATAGGTGGGGTAGGGCGACGCGGCGGCCGGATACAGTCCAGAAGAGGAATACGTTACAGAGCTGGGCGGTGGAGGCGGCGGTGGCTGAGGAGCATAGTACTGTGGTGGTGGTGGCGGTGGATAGGCCAGGGCGCTGTACATGTTATAGGGCGGCGGCATCTGGGCCAGGGCGCAACAGCCCAGCAGTAGTATTCCGAGTAAGGCGTCTCTGAGCATTGTGGAGTCACTGGGGGGTGAAAGTCTTGGCGGTCGGCTTTTATACGAGGAGGATTCCGAAGACCTAATTATGCAAGCGTAACAATCGGAGAAGATTCGGGAAAAGCGGGTCATCTCGCTTTTCAAGGTCTCCTGCATCCCTGAGCGATGGTTTGGGGAAAAAGTACGCGATTCAGTCGGTTGAGCAGTCTCACGGCATGGCACACTTTCCTTATTTTAGAAACGTTTCGGTTCTGTTTTTGCTTTCGTGTCGTTGCGTAATCGCTCTGGAAAGGGGGAGTGGGAACTGCTGGTATGCTTGGCAATCAATAGGAATGACATCACCTGTTATTTAAAGCATGTTTTTGGATGTAACTCGTTGTGTATTCTTCGCCCTAACAGGAAAGTGTAACGACGGAACGTCAACTGAGTTCACTATGAGTACTAATCATTAAAGATTCCTAATCGTATCCGGTAGCTTCACGAATCCTGAACATTAAAATATTCCACCTATCACAAACACTGGTTTTCAGATAATTTGCTCTAATTGCATGAAAAATTAAATATTATGTTTTCTCCTGCGCTGAAATTCAAGCCACGTACGATTTGAGCTTCGCTTTGCTTGCAAGAACTATTTTACATGCATATATCCTTATGATAAACGCAAATCTTCAACGAAATCTCTGTGCAGATCGTTGCAACCTTAAAATGGGGGTTGTCGGATAATACATATCCTTATTTAGCTGTATTATGCAAAATGCTTTACTTAAAATGATTTTAATTCGATGTCTTGTATTCCACTCTTTTCTGCTACAATATGCATATTATTCCACCATTGTTTGTTTCAATAAAAATATACTTCATCTGTCCTAAGCTAGCTGCATTTGCATAATTTTGTACTCATTATTCATTTAAGATCTTCATTAAATGCTGCGTTACACGATTTACCTCGAAAATAAAAATTACTTCGAGTGACGTATGCTCGAAAATCAGGCTTAAACAGAAGAAAAAAAAAGTGTTCAACTTACCGTCAACGTGTTGAAAAGAAGAGCAATTTTGTATCTCAATATTTAAATTTTCACCCCTACATTTTTTGAAATTTCTAAAATTGAAAAAAAAAAAAAAAAACTCTTAGTTAATTCCTGAACACCAAAGGAACTCTGTGTCATTTAGTCATTTATACGAATAAGTTTCTCTAGATTTTACAACACTCTACCTTTAATCAATATTTACTCATTAACCATTCCGTCCTTCCCTCTTTAATTCAGTATCAAATTACATTCAAGAATCCACAATTCGCGCACTTCTAAATCACGCCCCATTTTATAACGACTCTTACACCAGTTCACCAGAAATAATCGTTGCCTTTTTAATGAATTCATGGTGGATAGTTTTATATGATTAATGGTAAAAGTGTCTTAGCAAAAAGGGGGGGGGGTGACTTAAGAGCGGAAACCATGGATTTTTGTAACTAGTTTGGGTCTGATTTTAGAAAGGAAAGAGGGAATGCTTTGTCAGTAAATGTTGTTGATTAAAAGCCTGGCACCTTATGCTATTAATAAGGGATGCTCCGATAAGCAAAATCGCCGATTACCGATTAATCGGTTGAGCCGATTAATGATAAGGATGATTGTTTTAATACTACCAATTTTACAATCACTGTTTTTTCTCTATTATACAATACCGAGTTTAGAAATAGTAAGTAATTTTTCTGAGAGAATTTTTTTTTTTTTTTTTCATTTTCCTCATTTTTAAAAAATATTTTCATTATTTTATCAAATTTCTTCAAATCAATTTTCATATTATTGTCAATAATATCACATTAACACATCTTAATATATAAAAATTAC
>JAXGGA010011280.1:0-43087 GCA_038373865.1 Uloborus plumipes
CAAAAAATAACAGAAAACAAAGAGCAGGAAAAAGGAAAAATCATCGTCTCATTCGATTTCCTGCCTCCTAGTACCACTCAGTAAAGTTTTTGAAAAACTTCAAGAAATGTTTCTTTTTTAAAAATGTTTTATCATTAAATTTGACCAAATATGAAACTTTTCATGTATTATTCACAAGTTATTAAATAACTACTAAGACATTCTGATGTATGAGCACAGGGCCGTAACCAGACCTTAGTTTCGAGGAGGATTTTACCAAACCTGTTGCTCGTGAAATCTATTAAGTCAATAAAACTTGATTTCATGTCCTATATTCTGTTCATTTTTGCTAATAGATATTAAAATGGTATTAACATGAAAAATGTAAAAAAAAAAAAACTCATCTTTCCATTGAAGAAAAAAAAAACTGGATATATGAGCTTACTCATATGTGCGCATTCGAAGGACTACTTTTGAAATTCTTATCTTACGACACATATAAGATGTGTTAAATATAGAGTTTGGTACTTACAAATTTGAAGAATTTTGATGTTTTTTTTTCAGTAGTATTAAAAATTCGGAGGAAATTTGTATTGTTACGAAAGTAACATGCAATGACTACAACGAAAATAAACACTTCATAAATAAACATTTAATTTGTGCAATTATTCAATAATTATAATTTCATTTTTCAAATGCAGTTTCAAAGTAAACAAGAAAATTAAAATAAAATAGCAGAAATACTATTTTCAGTCGGAAACTATAAAACGCAATTTTTTGATAGTTTTGAAAAAATTCGGAGGGGGGGGGGTTGAACCCTAAAAACCCACTCCTTCAATACAGCCCTGTATGAGCAGGAAAAGCTTTCGTCGAGTATTTTCCTAATTGCAAATATCTTGACCAATTCTACTGGAATGCCACAGGACATTGATACCGGAATGAAGTTATTATTAATGCTGTCGTGCAGAAAGCTATTATCTTCCAAGAATAAATGTCTCTCTAACACTTCCGCTTAATACTTCCACTTTCTCCAGAGTGACGTCATTCAATCGTGAAACTACCATTTTCAGAGGTAAAGCTGATATCAGGGAAGGAAAATTGTTTCGTTTACGCTCCATAGAAATCATTTTCTTTTCGTGCGAAAACTGAAGCTGTACCCTAACCTACTCATTGTGTGGAATAAGTACATCGCTAGTTTTATTGCGAACACACCACATCATTCCTGCCTGAATGTGAAATCGACTTTATCAATGTCTGTATATAGGCGCAGAAAGTTTTTCAATAAAATCCTTAGTGTTCCAAATGATATTGAATCCGAAGAGAATTGGTTGAACATTTTTGAAAAGTACAAAACAACATTTCTCTGGTAACTTACGGTAATAAATTTAAAACAACCCGATTTCTGAAGTCAGGATAATAATCGATTTTCGATAGTTTATATTTAATGGACCATATTTTGGGGCTGCATGACCAAATGGCATCATATTTTCATTTTATCTTCTTCCCGACGAGTACATAGTTTTAGTTTTTCATAGCATTCTTGTACCTACTAAAAATAAGTTTTTAAAATACCAAGCTATATATCTAGCTGAGAGTTTTAAAGGTGGAGCAGTACTATATTTTACTAGCGTTAGCATTTAAAACGCATGAATATTTGTTTAGAGCAAATTAATATAATAAAGAGTATTTATCACAGAAAAAAAATAGATGCGTTACAAAAGCAATTTTCTAATAAGTTGAGCCGATAACAGTTAGAAAAGTAGAATCGTAATTAATAAAGTACAATCAATAACGTTGAATAATTAAATTATAGTTTTAAAAAACTAAGAAATACGCTTTTACAGTGAATCAAACTAACATATACACTTTCTATACATCAATATGTAGTATAGTTTAGCCTTTAGTATTAATAATAGAATTAATATTACTTTTTTACTTGCAAAGAACGTTAATTTTATCTTTTATTCAGAGTTACATACACAAACTGAAACAATTATAATACATCAATATGTAACATAGTTTAGCCTTCAGTATTAATGAAAGTATTAAGTATATTTATTAAAGTGGCTTTTTATAAATGAGCACTGAATATTAATATTAGCAATAAAGTTAATCTAAAAAAATGTAAATATTCCTCCATCTGTTTTGTCTCACATCTCTGAGTTGAAAATAATCTAGAATAAAGATTTCCGCCTGCGAAGTTCAGAAACATTTCTCTGAAAATACGGAACCCCCCCCCCCCTTTTTTTTTTTTTTGACTTCCATGTTTCAAGGGGGGGAAAATCGTGTCTAAAATGCAAGCAGATACTGATTGATAATATGTATCTTTGTGCTTTTTAAATGTGGATAAACTTTTTAAATATTTGTTTAAAGAATTTTAAATACTTTATCACCTGCTTACACCCCTTTTTTTCCTTCTCTTGCCACGAATTTTTACAATCATAATTAAAATATAATTAAAATTGCATACATTTGTTTTATCTTTTCGCTAGATACAAGAATACACGGTACTGTGCTAATTATTTAATTAAGTCTTCTTGCATATGTTGTTAAAAGGGAACACTCAAGCAGAATAGCTCATCAATAGTTGAAAAAAAGATTGCACCTGCAGTTTGTTTACTTGAATCCTCGGGTACAAGAGGCCTTAAAATTATAGAATCTTTTTAGTTTGAAGAGTTGAACTTTCCGAGATTCGGAATTCTTGAACTTTCGTTCTGTTTCCTTTTTTCCCTTTCTGATTCTTCAAAATATTTTCATCTACAAAAAATTTCAAGATTGCTTATTGTTCTCCATTTAACGTTTCGATCTTCTTAGACGATTTTCTCGTAAAATTTTCAAAAAAGAAAGTGAGTGAAAGTTTAATGTATTGTAAAGAATTACTTGAGAAAACGAAAGGAAAAAGAAAAAAGTAGAAATTATTAAATAAGTATTGAGAAAGAAAGGCATGTAGAACATTGAAATTTATGGGAGTAAAAACTAGTCTAAAAATGTCATAAAAGAGAGAGAGAGAAAAAATAGTGATAACGTCGAAAATGTTTACGTGTTATCACAAAATTGAGACAATTATAGTTAGTTTTACTTTTTTATTTATTTATTTTTTTTTAATATTTCCGCTTCTCTTAAAATTCTTCTACATCCTCTACCCTGCCCCCAAGTTGAGAACCCCTGCTGTAGAACATATATATTTGAAAGAAGCGTTTTAAAAGTGATAAAATAATTTTTCAAAATTAGCAATCCTGAATTTCGAAACCTTTTCTATGTCAGAAACAAATTAATTAATTATTTTTTATTGTAATATTTTTTATCATATTTTTTTAAATTTTTGTCTGAATTCTAAACTTTCGAGTAACTTTCAATCTTTCCTTTCCAGGTAGAGGCGCCCTTCATACCTCCGAGCAAAGGGGAGGGCGACGCAAGTAACTTCGATGAATACGATGAAGAGCCCCTCTTCATTGCTTCCACGGAGAAATGCCACAAAGAATTCAAAGATTTCTGAAAATATCGATTCTATGTATTATATAAATATATAAATACACTCACGATCCAAAAGAAGTTTTTACCCTTTTATAGCCGTATTTCTGTGGAGATATAATGAACGTACGTTTTGCTTCGGGCGGAATCTCTTTTAATATGTAATTACCCATACCTTTCCTAAAATGACTTTCGATCGATTGTTACAGAACAACAGAAACGGTGACTGATCACTGCAGCCCACAGCACGCGGGAAAAGTACGTGGAAGATCACACTCCATTACGCGGAATTGATTTTTTGAAATCACTTTCGCTCCCGCCGCCGCATTCGTTTTGTCTTGGAAACTATTTTTGGAGCTGTTGCGGAGAGACGAGCTTTACAAGAAATAACGATTATCTTTGAAAATTGTGACAAAAAAAAAAAAGTTTGGAAAAATATCATGCACTTACTGAAAAAAAAAAGAAATACCTAATTTTGAGTAACAGATTTAAAAAAAAAATAGACGAATATTTTCGTTGATGGAAGACATAGATTTTTAAAAATGATATTTGACTTAAGATTGTAGTTGGAACTTTAATGAATGTTACAATGTTTCTTGTTTTGCAACGAGCTTTACAAGAAATAACGATTATCTTTGAAATTGTGACGAAAAGGTTTGGAAAAACGTTTGCACTTACTGGAAAAAAAAAATAATTTTTAGTAACTGAGATGAAAAAAAAATCGAGACAAATACAGTAAACCACCTCGTTATATCGCGCTTGCTGGGAGCAACAAAAAAAGAGCGATGTCTCTGAAACGCGATATAACCGAGGTGCTAAAAATAGCGATTCAATTAAGATACAAATTATTGCTAAGTCCACCTGCAAAAAGATTAGTTTATTATCGTATTTAGTAGATTTTTTTTTAGTGAAAAGAAAAAATAACCAACCAGTTTTCTTAAATATTAGTATTTTTTAAGAGAGAAAAAACAGATTTTTATTGTTTCATAATGGAATACGGATCATTAGTTGCAGTTTAAACTGCAATGAATTAAGTGGGGAAAATATGAAATATTTGTTGATTAGTTAAAAATCGAAGAAGAAAAAAACTTTTTCTGTCTTTTTTTATGATTTTAAATTCAAAGCTTTTTTTTTTTGATGTAATATTTTGGGAGACAGAGGAAAAACAAGATTTATTCAAATAAGCGAACAACGAGGCGCGATGTAACGAGGGGTTACGGTATTTCTATTGATTCAAAATATAGATTTGAAAATGCAAGTTGGCTAAACATTATATATGGGACCTTAATAAATGTTACAATGTTTCTAAAATTATTTCTCATGACGTAAAATTATGGTAATTAGACTTTTGTAAATTTTTTGAGTGACTTTTGTTGCGAGGCATCCGTTTTTCTTGTTCTCGTAAAATGTGTTCACACTTTACAAAACTGAAACACCCCTTCGTTAATGTTGATTTTGATTGGATCTTTTAATTTTCAGTGGTCGTATGCGTTTCTAGTCAGATTGTATAGTTTTCCATTAACAGTGTGCAACTACACTTCTTAGTTACGTGACTATATCGGTGTTTTTTATCAACGATTTTTATCCAGCCATTGATGTTATTCAACACTGCAAAATATTTGTCACTCCTCTTTTGAAATATATTCATACGCATGCGTCTATGCCATACCTCTTGGATATAATAGTTAGCCTGGTGGAAAAACGATGAAGCATTATAAAGCTGTTCCTCGTTTCAAGCTTCCAAGCAAGGAAGCAACAAACGAACATGCGAAACAACTCCAAAAAGTACAAGGTAGCTAAATTGGTAGTTAGTTTAAGTAGAACCAATAATGGCTTTCGCTGAGTTATCTACTTACAACCAAAAATGAGTTTTAGACTTTTTATCTCACAGCTGTTGTTAAAAAATGACTCCGCTAAAAATAAATTTAATTCAAATTTAGGATATTCAATTATGGACAGTAGGTTTTTAGAATATTTCACAATCTTAGGATCTTATTTCTTCCAGGCCTTTTATTATATCCTAGGGAACGATGGATAATGCATACGTTTAATCAAGCACGTGCCGAAAATGCTTAAGCAAACTAGCAACGTGGGGAGGGGGAGGGAGAATTTGGCTTTTAATGGACTACTGCTTTTTTGTTTTGTCAGATTTCCTTCATATATTGCCTTTATAGGTTTTAAAATATTCTTTGACATTTTTTTAGATATATGTTATATTTAACATTTTTGTCAACAATGGTTTAAAACCTGTTCTGATCAAATGTATTCTGATTCATTGTAGCATTTGGGTTCTTCTGAAAAACTAAAAATAATTGCATGAAATGCAATTCAACAAGTATCAAAATTAAGTCAGTAGCTTTTAGTATTTTTTTTTTCCGACAGAGTGTTTTTAGATAAATTTATTAGGAGTTACAATTCAAAATTGCAAGGTTGAAATTAAGACTACAGTTTAAAGTAATCAAATGCTTTATACAGGGTGTCCACTCCAATCGTGGACCAATAGCTAATTTCTAAACCGTTAGAGATAAACATATAGTTTATTTAGGAAAAAATCTCCAAATTACGAAAGGAATTTCGGGTCTATTCAATGTTTTTCAAAAAATCAAATTTTGAAAGAGTTACGAAATTTAAATTTTTATACAGCCCCCCAGTCCTATCAATCATATTTAGTAAAAAATTCTTGACACTGTAACGTTTAAAACTAAAAAAAAATCACTCTTCTACCACAAAAATTGACCGAGTTATGACGTTTTGAAAAATCAAGATTTTGAATGATTTCGCATACGGTCCCTTTAGTGATCTCTCGATGACGTCATGAAATAATGCAAAATCTTGATTTTTCAAAACGTCATAACTCGGTCAATTTTTGTGGTAGAAGAGTGATTTTTTTTTAGTTTTAAACGTTACAGTGTCAAGAATGTTTTGTTAAATATGATTGATAGGACTGGGGGGCTGTATAAAAATTTAAATTTCGTAACTCTTTCAAAATTTGATTTTTTGAAAAACATTGAATAGACCCAAAATTCCTTTCGTAATTTGGAGATTTTTTCCTAAATAAACTATTTGCTTATCTCTAACGGTTTAGAAATTAGCTATTGGTCCACGATTGGAGTGGACACCCTGTATATACTGCCGGTCACAACTTCATCTCACTATTTTTTGGGCTCATCAACAGATATTTACAAAAACCAAATATTTATTTTTACTTTACTTTTATTTTTTTATTATTAATTAATTAATTAATTAATTGATTTTTTTGACCTTCTTAGAAGTTACATTCAACAACCAACGAAAAGAATAATAGCTTTTAGCTGTAAGTAGTGAAATTTTACCCTGCCGGTAAAAATCACTCTGCTGAATAAGCAAGCCATGTTATCGTCTTATTTAATTACGTCGTTCCATTTGAACTGTGAGCAGAATATATTTGTATTCTTTTTTTTGCAAATTATTTTTTCTCATTTATGAATACTAAACGAATGTTGTGAAGAAATATTAGGGATGCTTCAGATAAGGTCAGCACTTCTGCTACCTCAAGATTTTTTAATTAACAAACAAATTTCAATAGAAAAAGCTTAAATGCAACAAATCAACAATTCGACAAATGAAAATTATATCTTTTTCTTTCTTTCTTTTCCTTTCAACATATTTTTACATTTAAAAAACCAAAACATTATAGGTACTTACAAATCCTTTTCTTAGAATAAGCATCTTTTTAGGAAATTATTTGAAAGTTGAATTATTTATTCGAAAATGCTTTTGCTTCAGGATTAATTTGCCGTTTTTAACCGATTAAAAAGCATTTAAAAATTTCCAGACAAAAAAAAATAAATAAAATTCGTTACATACATGAGAGCAAAACATATATTTTTTGGGGGATATTTGTAATCAAAGCAGAAACAATAATTCCGAATAGATTTATCTTTCCTGCTAAATTTATTTTGATGTTTTAAATCAGAATAATATTTAGGTCATGCTCAATTATTGCCGAACAGGAGAATTAAACAGCAGCACTAGATCATACACACAACGCTGCGAAAAAGAAGCCAAGATAAAAGTTTTGACGATTTTTTGCGGCAATATATAATTGATGTATTTTTACTTAGAAATTCGGTACTACTTTCTCAACGAAGGAATCTTTTTCTCGAACGAATCCTTAAATATAAAACATAGTTTAGAAAATTTGCTTTCTCATTTGCAGTATTGTTTGCATTTACTCAATTTTTAATCGAGAAATGGTACAAAACCTCTCTTTCTCAAAAAAAAAAGAAAGAAAAGAAAAAGAGATAGAGCGAAAGAGAGAAGAACGAAAAAAGAAAAGTACTTACAATTTTCTGCTCTTCGTAAAGTTCGAAACTAAAGGTTTCATTTAACAATTATTCAGTTGGCAATCATCTTCGGTTTACTGATAGACAACAGAATTCAATAAAAATTCAGTGGACACACTCAACTTTTATTGAAAAAAGTTTTGGCAACAAGTTCAGAATAAGAAAAAACGAATAGAAGTGAAAAAATATGTTTTTGAATATGCAAAATGTAGATATGCCCAATCCATTTTTAATGAAACAACTTTTGTTTATGAGAGGCGAACTGGTTATTTATGACATTTTTACGGAGATAATATTCTTTTTCATTCGTCACTGCAACAAATGGAAACAACTTTTGTGTGTTCATCTGGCACGTGCTTGATATACATATCTATGTATAGGTTTAAGCATCTATACATATCTATACATATATTTATATGCATCATGCATGTGTACACGTATCTTTTTTCTCGTTACATACGTACTTATATTACATGTTTGTCTTATATATTTGCATTCAAAGCAATATTAATTTAAACGAAATTTTGAAAGGATATTTAAAAATGTCGAATTCAGCAAGCTAATGCAGAAAAATGTACATCACCTTATGCTTAGTGAATTTGCATGGAATCTTCAAGAAGAACTAATTGATCTAAAAGTTATCATATTTGTCCGATAATGGCAACTAGGAAAAATGTTTAATATTTGAAATTGTTTTATAATTCCTTACATGTCTCTTTACAAAACTAACGAGGGCTAATATTTACCATGATGTTCAAAGAGAACTGTGATCAGTTGAGAAGACACATTTCTAAAGTCTTCTTGATGAGTTAAATGCGAAATGTACTACAGACAATCAACAATAAGCTCCCTCATTAAATTTAATATGATTTTCATAAATATTTTTAAAAAATGTTATTAATGTGCTACTGGTGTTTTTTCATTTGGTAGACCTTTTTTGTGTTATTCATTTTATTTATTTTAATTTTAATGCGCCACCTTGAATTAAAGTACGCTCGATCAAAACAGGAGACACGTAAATTCCGTCTTATGTCTAGAGGTCCGTTTTCAAATTGAAATTGTTTGAGCTTATGTAAAAGAGCGTTGGATTTCTCACGTTTAAAATCTCGATTGCTAAAAAAAGTTTGTGGGAATTTTTTATCCAATGGATGAAAATGTTAGAATCAAAGAAATTCTTTTTACGAGCCTCATTAATTAATGCTTATATATAATTGGAGTCTATGCATTCATTGACAAGGTTCAATTTTAAGAAGAGCAATTATTTTTCTCCAAATTAGGAAATTTGTCTTGATCGATTTGAAATAGGCTACTACGCTGAAAACCTTTTAACTACCATCAGCAGAAATGTGCATGAAGAAAAAACATGCTTCATAAGTTACGTACAACGTGTCTAATTTTTCATTCTTAAAACTAGTTAATAACTGAAAATTATTATTTTCCTTATCTTTATTGCCTCTATCAACAGTTTTCAAAAAACATTTTATGAATAAAATCCCTGCAATTAGTAACTCCAGCATTAGCTTTTGGAGAGAATGAATATTGCATCAGTTTTTGAAAACGCGCGGAATATAATCCTTAACTTTATACGTAATTTCACACCTTTTTGTTACTGCTATATAAACGTACTCGTTTTTAGAACAAAAAAATCTGTATTTTGAATTGATATAAAAATAAAATTAATTATTTTCTATTGTTGTCTTCAATGAAAATTTATCAACGGAATAAATTTTATAAATTTAAGCAACGTCAAAATCGGACAAATATGATCACTAAGACTGTTTGAATTATGATTTTCTAGGTGCAAAGTTAAAGGTTTAATGAATTATTGCAATAATTTTATGATTATATCCAAATTTATAATCTGCCTTAAGGCTAAACCCCAAAAAATCCAAAGTTCCTTCGTAATTTTTCATTTCAATTGACATTTTCACTGATCAAGGGCTGTATTTTATACAATGCAGTTACGACTGTAGTATTAGCTAACTTATTATGCTGTGTTCAGGCATGACAAATTTAGAACTTGCAGCAGAAAACTTTTAGTAGAGTAAAATTTAGTTCCATATTACTTGTTTGTCATTTGATTGCAAAATTAAGAATAATAGAGCAACGTTGTGAAAAATCATTGCAACTGGACTCTAATAGTTCTAATTTTGGTTCATATGGAAAAAGGAATTGAAAGCGGACCAATTTAAATTTTTGTTTATAAAACAGTTTCTAATATTCTTTCTTCTTTTTTTTTTTTTTTGAAATAATTTTATTATAAAAAATAAATAAATACTTATGACTTAGAAGAACTGAACAACGAGTTTACATCGACGAAAACCTTTCAATGTTTGAATTTCATAACATATTTCGACCTATCATCAAATATAGAAAAAATAAACAATCTTTTCAACTTTTATTGAACAATAAAAATGTCAAAAAATTAATATTGATTTCTATTGCATTAATTTATTTGACGCAAATGCATGTGTAAAATTAATTGTTCTACAATCACAAATATGTAGTTTTTTCTTTAATATTTGAACATATAATGTGAAAAACAAATTGCTAGTAAAAATACCACGAAAGTGATTGAAAACTAATTTCAAAAGTTCTAATAATTTCTGAGACTAAATTCTGAATTTGGAATGCTAATTAATTTGTTAATTTATATAAACTATCATAATTATAATAATTAAAAAACCCTACTCTTTCTAAGCATAATGCGAGAAGATTCCAGTCCACTTTTCACTCAACGTACCACTTTGAGTCTTCCTTCTTTCTTTCGCTACTAAATTGATAAACCACCATTCACGTGCGACACAAGATTTCTCCTTCAGATCTTTTGAATTAAAATTTTAGATGATCATTTCATGTCTTTTAACTCGTTCAGACCTGGTAACTGCTGTACTGGGCATAAGGGGCCGTGGTAGCCCGATTGGTAAGGCGTCGGACTCATGACCGGAGGGACCCGGGTTCGATCCCAGCCGATCAAAGATCACCGTCTTGATTGATGGTGGCCGGGGGACGTTAAAAATGTCGTGGTCACAAAGTCCTCCTAGTGAAACGATACTTCTGGGGTGCTGGGCCAAGGGTTTGCTCGGCCCTTGGTCTGGTTCAAAATTAACAGAGCGCTCTTCAGGGTCCTATCCCGGTTAAACTACTAGTTGTGGTAGGTACGGGGGACCCTGGAGTGTGTGATGTACTGGGCATAGGCTTTGAACAGCTGCTAATTATTCAATAATTGTTTAAAGTTCTTTTTTTTTTTCCTCTTTGTAGTTGATTCTTGCCATCCTGATTATTGTTATCAGTGCAAAAAAAAAAAAAAAACATGAAGCTGAAAATGTATACAGTGATAAGTGACAGTATTGTACAAATGTTTGCACCTGCCCTACATGCGCCTTATGTGAATTTTATGATTTTCATGCATTACACATGACAAAAGTCAATAATTCGTATCATAACTTGATTCAGTTTTTAAGAAAGTAACTAATCTTATCCTTTCGTTACTAAATTTCCTAAGTTATAACAACACAGAAATTCTTTGGGGAAAATTTTGGATGAATACAAGTAATGAATTTGTCATGCCTGCCTAAGTGAATTTTTAAAACCTAATCGGTGTTTCTAAGTGTGTTTAGGAGTAATGTTAATACTTAGAATTCAAAATTATTCTGTTATCAAAAAAAAAAAGTAATTTTCGACCAAATGTGTACTTTTATAGAATATTTTGAAGTGAAACTAAATTTGATATTCATAGTTTGAACAAATGTTTTGATAAACATATATACCTGATAAATTTTCATATTATATGGAATGTCAGAAACAGCATATTGAAGATGGATCAAAATGTTAACATGTTGTGCCTTTTTCATTAAATTTTTAATTAATTAACTTACACTGGAACTCCAATATTTCGTGAAAAAAATTAAAAGTACTCAAAATATTTGTTTTTTATTTTTATTTTTTTTTTTTTTTGATATCCCTTGATATGAGTCAGTGTTTAAATAATGAATTATTTTTTCCTACTTCTCTTTTCTTCTTCTTCTTTTATAAATACGTACTTCTCTTTTTCTTCAGAAAAATATTAAGAACACATTTGAATTACGTATGTGTGCACAGTTATCAAGCATGTATATAATTTATTATCATTAATTTGTACATTGTAAGGGTTATTTTGCACGCAAGCAGGTAAAGAAAAAAATTTGATTTTAGTTAATACTGTTTCTGCCTAATTTCCCGCTGAAATAAATTGAAGAATGTAAAAATAAAATAAAATAGTTAACAAAAGGAAATAGAAACAATTTTTTCATTTAAAAAGAGACTAATCATTATTTTTATTTATAATTTTTATTTCATTACTTTTTAAAGTTATGTTCAGCTGCTAAAATTACTACGAACATGTAAACAATCTCATTTTGAGTCGGAAAATCTAAAACATTTAAATCAATTTCAACACAAAATGGGATTTTTTAACAAGTCAATAGGAGGCCGAACAAATTTTTAAAAAAATAGTTAAATTAACAAATTAAAAATTAATAATCATTTCCTTTTGAGTAAGAATTGCTTCGATTTCTTTCCCTTACGTATTTTTTTATTACCTGTCTTAATTTATTTTCCCTTCTTTGAGTTTTATTTTAACTGAAATCAGGCAAAAAAAGTATGAAATTTAGAAAGACACACTTTTTTCTGCCTGCGAACAAAATGATTCTTATACTGTACTTCAAATTGAATAATGATCAATTATGTATATGCATGATTACTGTACACACATTGATTAATTATGTATACATTTAACACTGCTCTGAAAGAAAGAGAAGTATGTAATTAAACTAGAACAAAAGGGAAGGAAAAAAATTAATTCTAAATTAATGCTTTTTTAATAAAAACTAATTTAGCTTCGTTAAATAAATTCTAAGCATGACAGATTAATAATGGTTAAACCATTGAAAAAGTACTCATATCTTTTAATTGCGCGTTTCATAAAACTGTTAGGAAAATGTTTTATCGTTTTGTAAGTTCCAGTGCACAAAAGTATCTCCATTTCTTAATCAGTACTTTTACCTGATAAACGCTTATGTAGTTAGGCTATAACCTACATAAAGCATTTCTACAAATTTACATTTTGTCTTTAAAACTATAATTTTTCTTTCTCCAAATTTTTCACACGAACAAAATATGTAAAAAAAACCACTCTCACAGCATACATTTCTTACACGCGTCGACCTTACTCAACCACCAAAGTATTCTATTATTAATAAGCTCAAAGATTTTACGTTTTTGAATGAATTTTACTGAGTGTGTTGTTGGAAGTCGTATAATGTAATTTTTTTCTTTCATTCTGATAAAAAAAAAGTGAGCTTATCACATTGTGTTATGTTATCTGATACTCTGAATTAAAATGCAAATACTGCCGCTAGGTTTTTCCCTTTTGTGTGTTGTATTTGTTTGACTCAGTTTTGAAGTTTAAACTTTTGATAATTGACCCATTTTCTCAAAGAAGTTTTCATACCATTAAAATATGTAATGATGTTTATGTGTTTTGTGTCTCTTTTTTCACTCACAAACATAGTTTTATTGTAAAATTTGCCTTGCATAGGAATCATAGGCGAAACTAACCTAGACAAGAAATCCCTAACAGATCCGTACTCAAGAGGTCTAAAAACAGTTGCTTATGTCCGCCCCCCCCCCCCCAAAAAAAGGAACCCCTCCCAAAATAGTGACTATTTTAGATATCTAAACAAGCGGCGGTCAAATTTGCTTTTCGACGTTTGCTTTTCATGAAAATTATAAAATGCATTCGTATGGAGTAGTGATTCTAAACCTCTGGTTCGGCGTACCGGTACCGGTCCTCCCAAATTCGCACCCATCTGCGTTAAAAAGTTCAAACGAATAAATCAATAAAATGATGTAACGAATAAGTAAGTAAATATTTAAAAATTAAAAAAAAAGAAAAGAAATACATAAAAGTAAAACATATTAGACGATATTTATAACGATAAATTGTCATTGATTTTTGTTCAAAACTCCATTTACTCATGCATAATGATCCCAATAATTACTTATTTTTACTTTAAATTTCTATTTAGTCAATTGCAGTAAAAACTTTGTAACCAGCTTTTGAAAGTCAGAAGTGTTTTTTGTTTTTAAAAAAACCTTCCCGGTCCGCGAAATTGGTTCGCCAATGTTTACCGGTTTGCAAATCTCAAAAGTTTGAGAACAGCTGGGACAGTCTGTCTCATTTCTGCAATTGAGGAAACCACTTTCAAAAACAACTTTTAAAAAATCAAGAAGGGAACTGAAGGTTGATTCTTCTTCAACCAGTTAAAAACTGCAATAGAAATTATTAGGGCCCTTCAATAATTAAAGAGTAAATTGGTGTGTGTGAGGGGGGGGGAAGACTGCTGGTAGTTCAAGTTGATACATTTGCGAACTTAAATTGACCTATCTGGGATGAGTTCTAATCAGCCGATTGAACAACATTGCTCTGTTCATAACCTCAAAACTAAATTGAACAATGCAAGGTCTTCTTGAAATTTAACATGTATTCAAAGACGTTCTTCGTGTCCTTTTTGGGCTGCTGAAGGGGAAAAATCACCATATGTATATTTTAGAAAAGTTGGTAAAAGTTATATGAAGAGAGGAAATTTTTATACGTGGGTCGAACAGTTCAAAAATGGTCGAGAATCAGTGTCTGACAAACACTGTTCCGGACCCCCCCCCCCTAGCCTATTGAAGTTTTAAATTTCCTTCCTTCAAACTCGAATTGATGACATTATTAGAGAAAACCACCGTGTCACAGTGGAAATAATTGCAGAAAAAGTTCAATTTAGTGCTGGTTCAGTTCATACTCAGAGAAATGTGGTTTCCAGCAAGAAAACGCACGTCTTTTCGTTGCTCAACTAACCTATGAAACTATCGATTAAATGGGATGAGAGGTACTGCCTCATTCTCCTCACAGCCCCGATTTACCACCCTCTAACTTAGATTTGTTTGATCCGCTGAAGGAAGCACTGAGAGAGCATTAGTTCCAGCAAAACAATTATGTCAAAAAATTTGTAGGAAATTGGCTCCAACACCAAAGCCTCTTTGCAGTCAATATAAAAAAGCCGGTAACCCGTTAAGACAGGGACAGGTGCAAAAAAGGTACTGGGAATTATGTTGAAAAATAAGAAAAGTCTTATGTTGTAGGAATAAACGGGTCAGTTTGACTCTTTAATGATTGAATGAGCCTCGTAGCTTTTACAAACAACGAAAGGAAAAAAAATCCCCTTAAAATCGTAACTAAACAATAACAGTTTTGATTGAAAAGAAAAAAAAAAAGAGCTCCTTCCATTTCAATTTGTAAGCAAAAATTACTTCCTGAATTAACCAATCATAGAACTATTTTATCTTCTATGATAATTTACCGCAGATCATGCCTGCATAATGTTTTGCAGTTCTGAGATTCGTGTTGCTGAGATCCTACAGCTTGCTGACAGAAGGAATGAATTGTTTTCCATTTTTAACCGACTTCAACAAAGGAGGAGGTTCTCAATTCAAGCGTATACTTTTTTTTATTGTTTGTTGCACATAACAGCTGATCTACTGAACCGATTTGGACGGATTTTTTTTTAAGTCGATGGGAGATGGTGTAACTTAGGTACCATGTACTCATATGACGATATTTGTTCTCTAGAAAAAAAGTTATTATGGAAAACAGTAAATTTCATGTCATTTCCCTATTAAATGATTAAATTTTCAATCCATTGTTGCAAAAATTTGTTGCCTCGCAACAGCAATATTAATAGTAATCATGATGAAAATTTTGAGCCAAGGCTTCTCTGGAGTAAGTATGAAGTATTAATAAGTAGTCGAATTTAAAGCGATTTGTCCTAAATGATTAAATATGAAATCCATTGTTACAAAACGTGGTTGATATGAAACTGTAATAATAATGTAAATGAGAATTTTAAATGAAGGCTTAACTAAATCAAACATGAAGTTCAATTAATTTAAATCAAACATCTTATGAACAACGAGAAACTAGAATTGCTTTGAAATATAAATTAGTTGAAAAGCCGTTGATATAAAAATCTCTTTGATTAAGCTAGTACACAAATAAATACCAGAGAATAACAAAGATTATTTTTTAGTGTCAATCGTTTAAAATTTTAGATGTGTTGATAGTTTCTTCCTTTTTTTCTCACAGTTTATTTTATGGAGCATTTACTTAAGAAAATTAGGTGAAGTTTCGTAATGGGAAGAGACATTACCTTATTTCATAAGTACACCTACACTAAAAAGAATAAAATAAAATCATTTTGGAAAAAATAGAACCGACTTCAGTTGGAAATTGCTCTAAAAAAAATAATATTTTTCTTTGAACACCGTCGAAACTACTTTTAAACATAAATTTTGAAGTCGGCGCAAAAATAATGTATAGAATCATACGCAACTACAATTCAACTATATAAATTGTAATGGATTCAGGTTCTTTAACCCTTTAAGCGGTCAATTATTTTACCAGAAATGCTTCCAATAAGGCATATTTTTTATTGCATATAGTTAAATACCATACTTAACAGAATAAGAATATTAAGAATTTTTTAATTTTTTTTTTTTTCGTTTTCAATGTTTTTACATTTTTTATTTTACAATTTTGGTCATAAAACCCCGAAATATTTGCTTTTCTCAAGTACATTCTGCATGCAGTAATGAATGGTTTACAAATTATGCAAAAATTTCTCTCACACTTACTGTGAATTTTGAGGTTTACAATTTTCCGAACAGTTGGGGCAAACCAGAAAAGGAAATCTGAAAATATCGATGCCCGTACGCCGTACGGGCAAACCAGATGAGGCCAATTTCGGGTAGGACGTACGCCGTACGGGCAAACTGCTTAAAGGGTTAAGAGCATTCGCACAATGGTTTCTCTGAAAAATATTGGCAAAATATAGTTTAATATCATTTTACCTATCGTTTTTGAGCCGACTTCAAAACGTATGTTTAAAAGTAGTTTCGATGGTGTTCAAAGAAAAGAATTATTTTTTACTTTTTAGAGCAATTTCCAACTGAAGTCGGTTCTATTTCTTTTCCAAAATTATTTTATTTAATTTATTATAATAGTTAATATTTAGAAATAGTAGAGCAGTTTTGTCGCACAAAAAGGGTTTAACCCATTGTAAGCCCAATCAAATACACTAGGTGGCCAAAAGTATCCGGACACTTTCAAAAATTCACATTTTTACATATAGCTCGAGAAATAAGTGATCAATTGTTCTTTAATTTTAGTCATACAAAATATAGGCTTCACCGAACATTTCCAAGTTGAAATTAAATTACCCTTGCATTTGGGGGACGACAATAAGGGGGTTGAAAGAAAAACCACTTTTTGACCATAACTCTTCGAAAATAGCTCGGAATAAGCTATCAATTTCAGTAATTAATTAGCATACTATGTATAATTACTGTACAAATTTTTATGAACGTACCACTCTTACTTCTGAAGATATGAAACATTTTTGAAAAAACGGCAATTTTATTTGAAGGGTTTTTGCTCATAACACGCAGAGTTTTTGATCAAACCTTATCACAACTTCAGGAAAGATGACAAAATACAAGAGAAAGAACATACTAAAGCGGTAAATAAAAATATTAAAAATTCGATGAGATATGAACGTTAAAAGGAAATAATTTTTCACGGCGCATGCGCGAACGACAGAAATTTATAACTACAAAAATATTGTAGCCTGATTTATACTGCATCTTATAAAAAAAGTTTCAGTTGAATATCATGAAAAATGAAAAAGATATCAGCGATCTAGTGAGCTGTATTTCATTCATTTCGCAGACAATACATAAATAGTGAGGGTCTGTCCACAAAGAGCTATTTTTAAATTAAAGGTTATTGCGTCGTCTTTCAAAACCAACGTTTCAGAGGGTGTCTGGATACTTTTGGAAACGTACGTATAAGGTCTTTTTGGCCGAACAGACGAAATGTGACTTCTATGCCGAATATAAATTTTCAAACTGTATACAATTTAACATTGAAAAAAAATGATCGATTGTCACCACACTATTTGTGGACAACCCCTCACTATTTATGTATTGTCTGCGAAATGAATGAAATACAGCTCACTAGATCGCTGATATCTTTTTCATTTTTCATGATATTCAACTGGAACTTTTTTTATAAGATGCAGTATAAATCAGGCTACAATATTTTTGTAGTTATAAATTTCTGTCGTTCGCGCATGCGCCGTGAAAAATTATTTCCTTTTAACGTTCATATCTCATCGAATTTTTAATATTTTTATTTACCGCTTTAGTATGTTATTTCTCTTGTATTTTGTCATCTTTCCTGAAGTTGTGATAAGGTTTGATCAAAAACTCTGCGTGTTATGAGCAAAAACCCTTCAAATAAAATTGCCGTTTTTTCAAAAATGTTTCATATCTTCAGAAGTAAGAGTGGTACGTTCATAAAAATTTGTACAGTAATTATACATAGTATGCTAATTAATTACTGAAATTGATAGCTTATTCCAAGCTATTTTCGAAGAGTTATGGTCAAAAAGCGGTTTTTCTTTCAACCCCCTTATTGTCGTCCCCCAAATGCAAGGGTAATTTAATTTCAACTTGGAAATGTTCGGTGAAGTCTATATTTTGTATGACTAAAGTTAAAGAACAATTGATCACTTATTTCTCGAGCTATATGTAAGAATGTAAATTTTTGAAAGTGTCCGGATACTTTTGGCCACCTAGTGTAGAATTAATGCCTAACCAATCGATCAAAAGCAACTTATTCCAATATTTCAAATTTAATAGTAAAATTGTAACGAATATTTTTGTTGAATGTTAAGAAAGGTCTTGTTAATTTGACTAACATGCGTTATAAAACATTTCAATGCCTGAATATTCGAGTTGAAAATGGAACAAACAGTTTTCAATCCTTTTCTGCTAATCAGCTTTCAGTTCAGAACCTCCCTTTCGCATTAACGATCTTGCTTGCTGTAAACATGTTAACTTATTTCTCACGAAGTGTTATTCCTTCACCTTTGACACCTAAAAACTTCAGGTACAAATGGGAGGGGAGCAGGGGCGATCGCCACTCCCTTAAGGGACTCATCTCCAACAATTTTTCGACTTTGAAGCTCAAAAAAGACAAATTTAGATCATCTTCGGTGATACTATGAGAAGTGGCTGGGATTTGGGGCTCTGATCTGGAATTTTTTTCGAAATTGAAGACCGAAACATTTGTAATAAACATGTGTTAACCAGGATAGGTGGTAAAAAAGTGAGAGGCTAGTAGAAAAAAAAAAACAATCGCCCCTCCCTTGGAACATTTCTAGATCCGCCCTTGGGGGGGGGGGGGGGGGAGCAGAAAAAAGCAGGCATATTTGCAATTTTTTCAGAACAAATCAGTATCTAAGCAATTTGTCTAGTTTTACGACATTTTACTTCATAATATATTTTTCTATAGAAATAGTAATCTTGAAACTCCTTCCCCCGATACAAATAATACATTTTGATTGCTACAGGCTTACAGTTAGCAATGTACTGATAACCAACATGCTGAAAAAGTTTGGATTAATGAGCTAAAAATGACTTAAGTCATTAAAAAAAAGTGGAGTAATTATCTAGTAGCCTATCTAAAAAAAATTTGGTATGGGTCCCACACTACTTCCTTTTACGTGTAAATTTCTTTGTAGATTCCTTAGTGTTAAAATAGAGCTAGGAGTGAGCAAGATAGCAATTCGAACATTTGCACCCCTAGTTTGCCACGAAACAATGCAAAACAAATGTTTTACAATGATTCATTTTCTAAATATCGCCGATTTTAACATCATTCAGTGGATTTTTCGCAAAATATCGCCAATAGAGCCAAATTGAACCCAAATTCAAAAAAAAAAAATTTCGCCAAAGTTGTCGCCAACTTGGCGATATGTCGCCAAGTTGGCGTCAAACACTTGGCGACCAAAAGCTTGCCGATATATCGCCTAGTGGTCGTGCTAATTCATCTGCATTGAAATTAACACTGATTTACCCAAAAAAGGGGTAAAACACCCCTTTGGGAATATCCGAATGCAACCACAAGGGGAGGTGCATAACTAGACCTCCCTCAGAGCCTAGATACCAAACTAGAAGCTTCTACGGCATATAGTTTTTGAGTTATGCGACACACATACGTACATACAGTCGGCGTCACGAGAAAACTCGTCGTAACTAACTCGGGGGTGGTCGAAAATGATTTTTCGGCTGATTATATGTTGGCTTGGCAGGTACATATGCACGTGCTGACAGGTCGAAAAAATGACT
The DNA here is from genome assembly GCA_038373865.1 of Uloborus plumipes. Lineage (NCBI taxonomy): Eukaryota > Metazoa > Arthropoda > Arachnida > Araneae > Uloboridae > Uloborus > Uloborus plumipes. The sequence goes on from JAXGGA010011280.1 coordinate 20,052, forward strand.
CAACATTCATTCAGGGGTGAGCAAAATCAAAATTTTGACCCAAATTTGAGGAAAATTTTTTTCGCGATCACAATACTTCCTTTACTACGTAAAAGGAAGTAAAAAATGACAATAAAAAACATCCACCCTGACATAAGACTAGAGCCAGGGGTGATTGTGAGTTCGTAAAAAAATACCTGAAAGTTTTAAAGAGAAAATGTGTGTCGGGGAGGGGAGGGGTGTGTTTTTTTTTAAACTAAAGCCCCTATTACTTAAGCACACCTAATTTTATAATTATACACACACAATAATTAATGTAGGGTAATAAGCGTCAAAAATGAGAAAAATTCGATTTTCATATCCGATGCAAATCAATTGCATTTTTTTAAATGAAGGCATCAAAATCAAAAAAAGATGCAAATAAAATAATTTATTAAAGTAAAAAAACAATCATAATGGCATCTTAATATTTTTATTCGATGAATATTAATAATTATCAGTATAATCATAGAAAATTCGAAAAAGCAAAAAAAAATTCCGGAGGTTTGAAGATAAAAGCATGATTAAAAATATTTTATTTTCGGTATTTTCGAACATGAAAATACCAGAATCGATTATGAAAATACCGGAAATCCGGTAAAATACTGGAACACAATCACCCCTGACTACAGTAGTAGATGCAACTTAACTGAAAATTTCCAGACGGGATATCCAATTTATTGAAGTTGGTTCAAAATATTTTCCTCTTCCTTAGCTGTCTCTGTATATGGTATGCCCATGCGTTACCTGTAACGGTCCATGTTAATTCAGGCAGTGGCGTCCCTTCATAGTTTCGGAAGTTTTTGAATTTTACATGCGTCAAAATTCATCAGAAAGTAAGTTACAGAAATTATACATTTCTTTTTCCCCAAAGAATTCCTGGCGCGAGATACAGCCCGTTGAAGATGGGCGTTATTTCTCACTTAGATTTTCGACGAAATGTTTAAACTGTTTTAATTACGATGCACGATATTTTGCTGCAGACTTCTTTATTTTAAAGCAATTTTTTTCTGTAGAACATACGCACTATTTGGAAATACTGTCGGCCCCGCTTAAACGAATACTGTCGGTTCCAAGAAATATTATTCGATTAAGCGGGGATCTTAAACATTGCATCAATGGTAGGGGTAATCGTTTATCCGTTACCCGTGTAACGTTTTGGCCACTCTGTTGGTTGATTGAAACAGAGGATGCAAGGAAAATTCTAGTATCTTTATTTTTACATCTATATACAGCTATGTTACACAAATTATAATTTCAGATATTTAGGACACTGCGCGACAACATCCTTCGGTGTCATTCGCTCTCCAAACGCTTCTCTCCTTTTCCGACCCCCTAAGTCTCGGTATATCCCAGGGCCTCTCCCACAGCTGGGTTTATCAGACAACGTGTGCTTATCTCAATTCCCGAGAATGATGAAAGTTATTACCGTTCTCTTCTCAGAGCGTTTATATTCCACGCGAATTTATGTTCGGCATAGTGTCATTGCATGTCGCTTCAGACCAAACAGGAATTCTCGCTGGGCGCAACAAATGTCAACCATTTACCATTTTACCGTGGTACACAAAAAACATATGGCTGGATTTCTTGGAAAACGAACACTTGTTGACTATTTGCTCGCATTTCTGAGAGTTCCTCGCCTTTGATGTTAATAGAAACAAAACAGCGTGTTTACGTCTGAAAGTTTCCCTGCGTGAGGTCCAAGCATTTGGTGGCAAAAGGAATTTATATATCGCAACAGGCGGTGATAACACAAAACAGACATGTGAAAATGGCGCACCAGTGCACCCGATTAAGCGGGGCCGACAGTATGTGTTTATTTTTTCTCGCTATAGCGTTTTGCAAAATATAAAAAAAACTTTCGACTTTTTTTCAAAAATGGCATTCCATAAAGCTAATAATTGTTTAAAAAATTGTTGATTGCTTAGTACTATATTCTTTATTCTCTGAAAATGAGCTTCCACTTTTGTGTTCAATAAATTCTGTAAGTATTTTAAAAAATAAGGATTTCTTATAAACTGAAAATGCAAAAACAGACTAGAAAATTTCAACTTTTAATTTTGTTACATGCAAGTCATTTTCATTTTTAGTGGTCATTTCATCCAGGGTTTTTAGTTTTGTGAAAACAAGGGAGTGAGTTTTGGTACTACGCCAGAAAGTCCAGTGGGATGAACGGAATCGGTACTATTGTTTCGGCCGGCAAATCGATGAATGATTGCCATGTTTTTATAATTTGTGGAAGAAATTAGGACAAAAAATGGAAATGCGGATATGTAGTAAAATTAAAAGTCTACTGGTTACCTGCCACTGAATAACTTGACTTTTTTTTTTTTTTTTCAAATGCCCATAAAACCTTATTAAATTCAAAAGGGAAAGTTCTCTTTTTCAAAGAATGCCGGGCTAAATGACACAATTCAATAGCAAAACAATCAAACTTCTCAAAATTTGGGGCTTTTTTCTTTCCAATATTTATTTTCGAAACTTTGCATCAAGAAAACTTAAGCACACATTTTCAAATGGAGCAGATCGTTTTTGGGAAAAACTCATTAAAATAAAAAAAATGCAACAAAATACCGTGTACCGCCTCGGAAGTAACGAAATTAATTTTTTTTTTCAAAAACTACAAGTGAAAAATGGCGCCTAAGTTGCCGTTTTGACGGGCTGTATCTTGGTCCTGGATTTTTTATTTTTGCGAAAAAGAAAAATGTCACTTATTTAGTTTTTTTAAAAAATACTTTTAACATGTGCCACATTCGAAACTTTAAGGGCTATAAGGGTAAGATTTTTCCTTTAATGCTTGGATTGACATGAACTTTACTTCACACACTCCAGGGTCCCCCGTACCTGCCACAACTCGTGGTTTAACCGGGATAGGACCCTAAAGAGCGCTCTGTTCTTAATTTTGAACCAGACCAAGGGAAGAGCAATCCCTTGGCCCAACACTCCCAGAGGTATCGTTTCACTTGAAGGACTTTGTGACCACGACATTTCTTACATCCCCCAACCACCATTAATCAAAACTGTGGATATTTGATCGGCTGGGATCGAACACGGGTCCCTTCGGTCACGAGAACGACGCCTTACCGATCGGGCTACCACGGACCATTATGTCAATCCTATGTATGCTGCACAGGATGTTCCATTTTGACTTGCATGACCTTTATTTTCGAACCGTTCCACCTAGAGGCAGACATCCAACTGCGAAAATGCTCAAATTGAGGTGAAGAGTTACAATATTAAAAGTTTGAAGCAAAAGAAAAAAAAAAGCTAGAAAATAGCAACTGTAACTTTTTAAACGGATCCTAGGTACCTTAACTTTTATTCAGGGAAAAAATTTCCATTGAAAATTAATTCTAATGCAAAAAATGTGAAAGATTCGAGTTTAAAACTCAAAGATATGATCGAATTCAAAGTCTGTCCGCGCAGAAATTGAGATTGGAACGAATCGCCTTTTCAGTAGAATGATCCTTCTATTGAAGCTGTTAGTGGCTATATCCGCCCACCCCCCCTAAAAAACGTGTTCTTGATGGCAAGTGTAAAGAGTTGCAAGTTGTCATAAAACGCTGCCTTTCATATCTTGGTGAATATTGGAAATAGTAATGTCAATTGTCAAATTACTTTTTTTATACCCCTAAACATAGGAGACCTAGGATCAGTAAAAAAAAAAAAAAAAAACGTTTTCATATTTATTGACCTGTCATACTAAGGTCAAATTTTGTGTTCAAATTGTTTTTTATGCTCTTGATTTCCCTAAACATAAGTTAGGGGACCTAGGACCCATATAAAAAGTTACATTGCATTTTTTGACTTTTTCACTAGAAACTTTTATTATCTTAACTCTTCACCTCATTTCGAGCATTCTTGTCATGAGAAGTATGCATCTTGGACAAACGGTTGCAAAAATAAAGATCATGCAAGTTGAAACAGAACAGCCTGTACACTAAAACGATAATGTGTATGTACAATGTCCAGGAGATCCTGTATCACCTAGTGCCTTAAAATTTGGTACAAAGTTACTTCGGACCCCAGAAGTGTGCCTCAACATGTTTCTTTTTAATTTTTGAATTATTTTTTTTTAATTAAAATTTTTCATAACTTGCTTAGTAAGGAGTTGAAAGTTTTCCACCAACTTAATATTTTAACATCAAGTGATTTTTCCCCACAGCACAAGATGGAGTTTATTCCAAGTTTTTGAGAATCATGGATTTAGGCTTTAATTTATTACAGATATGATGGTATTTTTAAGCATTGATTTTCCAGGTTATGTAACTGATAACGTATCACTTAGTACTGATAAAGTTTGGAGAATATGAACTGCAAAACCACATAAGACTTAACAAATCTAATATTATGTATTTTTTTATTAAAAAAAATTCTACAAAACTTGCTACAGTAAACTATGATGCAACTTTGTTAGGCAAATGTATTTATTATCTACAACAGTATTTTTGAAAACTATGAGAGCTCCATTATTTACTAACAGAGTTACATATTAAGGAACAGGACAAACACTAAAAAATTGTATTATATCCCAACTTTCTGATAATAAATTGTTGGGTACTATTGAACTTTAGATAATAGATAAAAGTATATTGATAATAATAATTGGAAAAATAATAATAAATAAATAAATAAAATAAAAGATTAAGGAAAAATTAAAAGTTATAATTTTATTGCAATAGGACTGCCAAGATATGCCATAGATTTTGGTTGGAAGTAGGAGAAATTTAAGTGGAATACGATAAAAGTTTTATGATTGAATTCACAAGTTTGAAGACTTACATATACATGTGATTCTTATATACTTTATTCTTTTCTTCCATAATAAAAACAAATTAAAAAACATTTGGCAAAAATTAGAAAATAAACTAAGAAATAAAATTAACATAAAAAATAGTCACACAAGGAAAAATTCTCCGAATTTCGCTAAAACTGTGCGTTAAAATCATGTAAAAAGTAAATGTAGATAACAAATTCAAAAATGTCAGTGAAAGCTTTTCAGTTTCAGTATGCTCATTCTCTGAAAAAATAAAATGAGTCCAATTGGAAATGCAACATGAATAACAAACACAGAGAACTCCCCTCTATGGCTGAGGTTACATTTCATCGAGATAATCACAAAGATAAGTGTAAGCGTGTAAGAAAATTTAAAAAGCAAAAATAAAATTTTCTCTAAATTGACTATAAAATACTCTTTTTCCACAAAATAAAGAATATACTTTAAACAAAATAACTGGTTTGATAATAGTGGACATAAGGTTTGACTACCATAATGAGATTCTGCTTATTTAACACTGAAAAATAAATAAAAAACATAAGACAAAATAACAAACAACAACAACAAAAGGAACAATAGAACTATTTACAATACATAATGACTCCATAATATAGGATGGAATAATATTCTGAGGACGTTGCAAATATTATCATTTTCTTTTCTTGAAACTTTAGTGACTACATGATTTTAATCACTAACTGTTACGGCAAGAAATTACGTACGACATCTACTTTCGATAAAAAGATATGACTAACTAATAAACAATTTCAAATGATTGAGGATGATTTCTAGAGTAAAAACTTTTTAAACAGAAAAATAAAACAATATATGATATATTTGAAACCTACCATATTTGTGGTATGGAAATGATGATTATCACAGTTAAATGTTAGTTTTAACATTTAACAGTGAATACTCAGCCATAACAGAAAGGGATTTTGGCAGTTGCGAGTGCACCATAAAATCTCTTTGTAATGGAATTTCAGAAAAAATTCAATACCTTACAAGGATTTTTCTTCTTAAAATCCCTACCTTACACTCATTGGTAGAAACTACCACAACTGCAAGCTGCACTGATTTCTTATATATTTTAGACATACACTTGACAGTACAAGAACAGACACATTTGACTATTTACATTTTCAAAAGCATTTCTAATTTCACAGAAAAACATTTAAGTCACAGAAAACAACAATAAACATGAGTATCCACTTTGACAAGTTTGCACACTACACACGCACATCATATTTCTTCGTCAACATGGATGTACAAGAATTTAAATCTTCCTGATTTGCTTAATTAGGAAACTTTGGCATTACCATATTGACAAAGCTTAAAATGCCGATTTCATTGTTATTTTATCACAGTTTAATGCATAAAACCTCGCATATATCTGGACTGAAATTCAGGAGTAACATGAGTTTATGCTGACAACTTGTTCTCAGTACTGTTAAGCATTTCAAGCATTCATGTGATGTTCTGTTTAAAATATTGAATCGGTTTTGTTTGTTTTTCTTTCTTTTTTATTAGTCAACCAAATTACGCTTAATTTATGCCAACTGCTTGGATTCAAGATTTTTGATTGCATTAATTTTCGCAATGCCTGATTCAATACTTAAGAGAAAAACATCAAACCGAGGATCAAAGGTAAATCATAAAAAAGCAACCTTTCATAATCCATCGATTACACAAGTGACAGAATAAGTAGATAAACCTCAAAGGGCAAAGTCACCTAAGGAAGATAACATCAGAATCCTACATGCTACCTAACAAAGTAATTAGTTTAAAGATTGCATATAGCAGGTTAAGATTCATGTTTTACATACAGCTAAATAGCAAGATTCTTGATAGGTTTAAATAAGAATGAGACTTTTCACTGGTTAAGTAGAAGTGCAGAAACTTGAAATCTATTAAGCTATAAGGTTAATTATTAGAAAACTTGAGCTTGCTATTTCCGTTCAGTTTTGGCCACAGTTTCTAAAATTTACTTTTGAACATAAAATAAGACTAATAATTCTATCTAAAAATTCTGCATTAAAACATAACACTGTTTAATATATGGCACAGATACGTGCTTTACCAGAAACTTTTAAACCATGACTTTCGAAAATTGATACCATTTTTAAGATTCATGCTTCTTTTATAGTTTAAACTATAAAAGCTATATTTATTATTTATGTTATATATGCATAACAAGCCTATGAATGATTAAATTTTTAAGACTAATTTTTAAGGTATAACCATTAACAGGAATTGAATCTAAATAGAATTTCACATAAACTCTTCTTCCTCCTCTGGTTTGCGGATCCAGGTGCCGCGCCCTAACTGCTGAAATCGGTTGAATAGCACCTCCTTAGCTGCTTGAAAATCCTTGGCTGCTCTTTTCGCTTCGCCGTAGGTAAGGTTAGAGAGATGTTCAACACCAAATTTGGCAGCTATCTCCTTGAAACTCTGGAATAATACTGCCTTGCATAAACGTGATTGTAACTGACCACCAGCCCTGTAAAATACATTTTGAAAGTTTATAATTTCTACATTCATCTCAAGTAGTGCACGTTTCTTCACACAGCATTAAATTAGCATTGATAATAGTATCAGATTTATTTATTTTTTGTTTCAACTTTTTTTTAAAAATCAATTTTGATACAAAATAGTATTATAGCTACTTTGAACAATAATCAAGCTTTAATAACACAGTTTCTTAGCATGATTTTTTTTTCTTTGATACCATTTTGGGACAGATCTTCTAAGACTAAAAGGTCAAACTTTTTCAGATTATTGTATGAACAAAAGCAAAATTAATTTTAAAGAACAATCAAAATTTTGTGAACATCTAATAACTAACACGCAAGTTTTTCCTAACACAACACCAATGAACATATATATTCAAAAATAGCACTATGGAATCTTTATTTTTGCTCAGTAACAAAACATGAGATGTAGAGTTAAAATATTAACTGGGCAGAAATGCAATGGCATATAAAGGAAATGACTAATATTCAGAAAGTTCTATTTTATATTTGAGGAGAAAACTAATAAATTTTATAGTTTTTACTTGCATATCTTTCACTTTCATTACAATTTTCAAACATTTAAGTAACACCTTTTTATTCTGTTTTTAGTCACTACTGAGTTAAAAAAAAAAAAGCTTTCAAAAGTAAAATTAAAACAAAAGTAATTACATAGTAAGTAAAAGGCCAAATAGAAAATATATTTCCCCATACATATTATTCAAGAAACAAGAGCAAACTAGATACCTTTCATCAGAGGTACCATTGACACCGCTTGTCAACTCCGGTCTTTCATCCTCGTGACACCAATTGATGCTGTGGGGCTTGGTTTTCTCGGTCTCACGCGATGGCGTGCACACGATCACTCTGCCCAAATCCGGATGGTTCAAGCGGTACCCTTCTGGAAGGAGCTCATTCAAATCTGGTTCTCCGACAAGCCTACAGCAAACCGCTCGAGACAGATGGCCATGATGATACAGATTACCTAAAAAAGATTTAAAAAAAAAAAAATAACTTAACAAAAAGAATGAAGTTTTAAAATTTTTAAAACTTCTTACATCTCCAGAGTATGAAAAATTTATGTTTTAAGAACTTTAAATAAAATATTAAATATGTTTTAAAGGCTAACTAGGAATGACTTATTTATTAAGATGCATTTAATTAATACAGTAAAATTTTCATGCTTTTTATCAATACTTAAAATCTTACCAAGCGTTACAGAACTTAAGTACACAGGCTTCATGATGTGACTCAACAGTGCTCCCTGAAGTCCTAACACATTCCAACGAGCAATTTTATCACTACAGGACATTGTACGTAGCTTTTCGCCCCTGAGAATGGCATCCCAACTTTGGTACCTGTACTCAGTATCAATTGGAATTGTTCCTTCCCCTATAAGAAAGAAAAACATTTACCATCCAATGGAATAAAAAACTTAAATCTTAAAAAAACGGAAAAATGAATTGAACTGAAGCACCTAGAAGCAAAAGGGTGCTACACAGAATAAAAAATTAGGAGATAACTAGTGTAAGTGGTAGAAAAAACATCTAGTTTGGAACAGCAAATCTGGCAGATGTTGGAATAGGGCATGGTTTAGGAAAACAAAAAGAACTAAGGCTGATAGCTTTTCTTCACAAAAAAAAAAAAAAATAAGCTCTAACTTATATTTTATTTATAAAAAATAATTTAAAACTTAAATAATAATAAAAATAAATATACAACATTTGCTTTGTCATTTATTCATAGTTTTATGGTGTTTATTCATAATTTACTTATAGATCATTTATGGTAATTTTATTTTGTACTCATATATTCAAACCAGTGTTAGGAATAAGTAGTCGTTAGTCGTATTTTAGGACCAAAAATTTTGCTTTGATGCCTAGATATCCAACCCCAGGCACCAAATTTGACATCTAAATTTTGCATTGAAGCTTTTTTCTTCCGTGGGTTATTTTGACCAAAAGTGGTCATTGATCCAGATAATGAATTCAAAATAAATTTTTAATTTAATCAGTTTTGTTTATTAAAACCATTTTCTTCAGTATGTTCTACAGATTTTTTAAAAATATGCTTTTAGCAATTTTGGAGATATTTTTTAAAAATATGCTTTTAGCAACATGGAGAGTTTCTATATTTTACATTTTTTTACATTTGGATACAGATTATTTGATTCAATAAAAATGGCAACTAGGTTGTTTATTTTAACGCTTAAAACCTTATACTAGGCGTCACCTATATTTAAGTTACTATTTCTAATTCTGATTCAAATATATTACAAATTATAGATTGCAAAAAAAAATCTTTTTTACAAATATCAATCAGAAAACTAACCAGCTTCCATTTTGGATCGCAGAAGTCCTTGCAGGCTTTTAGTGAATACAGGATGATGCTGCCCATCATTATCATCAGGAGGCTCTACTTTTTCGCCTGGTTTTAAATTACTGGTAAAAAAAGGAGCATAATTAAACTTTTAAAACACTTTACTAAAAGGAATAATAATGGAATTTTACAAGTTGAAGATTGTGAAATACAAGAATTTATAGGAATAAACAAAACAGATTGGTTTTTTAGTTAGACATTAGAAAATTCACTTAACAAATTAGTCGTTTGTGCAAGACAAGTGTAGTTTGTCAAATTACGGCAAAAGTGGAAGATTAGGTTATTTTTTTTTACTGCTTGCGACCTTAAAATTCTCTTTTAATTATTTTTAAGGTAATTTTATTTTTTTCTGAAATAATATAAATTGCATTGTTAACGCAGCGAAGCTTATCTCCTCCAAGGGCTATGGCGGACCCCAATTGTTTGGGAGCATCCCCTACAAGTAAAATGTAAAATGAGAGCAAAACCCCTCTAAAATCCGCCATTTAAAAAAAAAAATTACTGTCTCAGTCTGCGCCTAAAAACTGGGCAAAAAACCCTGGTTCCAAATAAAGCTTTGTTTATAATATGACTCTTCATATTGATAGCAATGTAAGTTAAAAATATTAAATAATTCTGTAGTAAGGGGGTTGTAGATTTTGAACACATTTTTGTCTTTTGCTTTAAGTTATAATATTATACAAGTAAGTAACAATGTGCCATAGTTATTCTATACAGTGCTACATCTAAGAGGAGCGAGCTGGCTTTTGCTCCAGGGCGAAAAAAATCCACCCTATTTCTGTGTGTGTGTCTGTTTTTTTTTTTTTTTTAAACTAGATATAGATGTTTGAAGGGAGAATAAGGAATAGCAGCTTCAAGTTTTTTGCCCTAGTTTGGAAAAAATGTAGAGATCAGGCACTGATTCAATATGAAATTTTACATTAATATTTCCATGTTCATTTTAAATCTTATTTTGTAAAGTAAAATAATAATAACTATCTAATATTTAATATTACTACTTTCCTGGAACACATTGTCAAAACCAAATTTACATTGCTTTGAAATATCAAGCAGCGAAAATTCAATGAAGACAAGCATCCAAGTATGACATTTTTACTGACAAAAACCCTTAATAAAAATTTATACATAAATTTCAAAATAAAATGCATGTAATCAAAACAATGTTCAATTTACATACTGCGTAAATAGAGCTCCATCTCCACATGGTGCAGTTGATATATATAAATGGAATGTAACATCAGGTTTAATTTGAAGTCTTCCGTCTTCAAGGGTTTCAAATATGGAATGTTCTTGATCAAGATCAAAAGTTTTCAACTGTTTATACAGAAACCTGTTAGGAATAAGAAAAACATATTTGGCATTTCCGTGTGGAAAAAAGAAGTTGCATTAAATCAAAAGTATTAATTTTTTTTTACTAAACATACAAATGCACAGATTCTTTTCCTTCCCATACATAACATATAGCTGTCAACATAGAAAGCTAAAAATTTGGGAGACTTTGCAAGAATAAATTTAACAAATATTGTTTTCAAGGATTTTTTAAAATAGGGATTTCTTGTTAGGCCTGTACAAGTTCCAAAATTCACAGGTTTTTTTTTTTATAAGGGGTATAATAGATAAATTAGGATTAATATTATTAGTTTTTTAAAGTTAAAAAATTACAATTTTTAACTTTGAAAGACTTAAAATATGCACAAGTTTTCTTTTCTCTTAGAAGTGATAATAAACATTCTTTGCAGCAGGTGAAGATTAAGGAAATTTAGAGAGAAAAAAGGGAATTTTTCATCATTTTTTTTATATACAAATTTAAAATGAAGGAGAAAGAAATAAACATGTAGCAAAAATGATAGTTTGTTTTTGAGACTGATCATTTTACTGAAAGGATTTTTCTTGAAATTCTAATCACTGAAAAATCCCTAATTTAGGGATTTTTTTTCTTTTGATGAAAATTTGAGAAATATTTACTGTATTAGGGAGTTTGAGAGAATGTATTAAAATTCAAGATTCTCCCAAACAAATCTGGAAAGTTGGCAGATATGCAGAATTAAAAATAGTTTATAATATTACCTCAAAAATCCTCGTCTTGTTATTACTTCAGCATGGGAATCATTAACCACCAACCCATCCTGACTAAGACCTTCTCCAGTGATGCAACGATTCCCTAGAAAAGATTTATAAAGACCATTGTTCACAAAGGATACGATTCTTAAAAGAAAAAATATTCATACTTATATCAAATATTTAAAATACTAAAACTGTATCTTTTGCCCAGAAAAACATTTTGGAAAAAAATTACAATCATATTTTATTGATTATTACATTTTTATTTTTATCTTGAACAAAATATGAATGTTTTGGTACAATTAGAATGGGCAACTTAGCTATTTTCTTGCACCCTCAGCAATTACTATGGAGGTTTGGAGGTGATAAAAAGGTAACTTCTACATAAATAATTAGGAAATGTAAAATTCAAAACTTCTCATACTTATGCACTAAATAATTTTTTTCTTAAAAAAAAATAAAATATTACAAAAAAAAAAAAAAAAAAAATGCTAACAAATCTGTTTCTTTAAAAGATGAAAAAACTACAAATGAAAAAATTGTTCACACATGGGAGGGTTTTTTAAAAAGTTTTACTTATCAAAGAAAACTTTTGTAGAAGCAGAATAAAAGTTTGAATAACTTTTATGCAACTAAAGCAGAAACAGCTCTTTAATAATGAGCAGGATTTTTTTTTTTTTTGTATAATCACTACTCTTTCCCTGAGGTACAAGAATAGAAACAGATAAAACTTTTCATGCTTGTAAAATGATTAACGATTCACCAAATAAGCCAAGCAACTTTATTAGGAATGAATAAGATGTTTCAGAAAGTTGCCATAAATATTTATTTTGCTTTTTGGTTAAATTTTTTAGTTTATGCTTTGATTATCGTACAGAACAAAAGAAATAATTCAATAATTCAATGACTTAAGTATAACAACATTTCAAGAAGTTGACAGAAATGAAATGACAAATAATTACATTCCAGAAGAGTATTGAATGTAATTCTGAAGTAATTTTTTTTTCTTATTTGATTCTTAGTTAGTTTACTTTCATTTTTTTTTCAAGTATAAAGAAAACGACTGATTAACCTATCAAACCTCAAAAGATATTAAAAAATACTAAAATATTTCAAAACAGGAAATAAGTGGATGTAACACTATGTCTATTTCAAGGACGCATTTACATACCAGTTCCTAAGCATATCACAGTTCCCCTGGAATCAGTTCCACCTTTTTTCATGACTAGAGCAGCAAGTACTTTTCGCCCACCCATATATTCAGGAACTTGTAATACTCGTTCATTGAATGTTTTATGACTGAGTGCAGCAATCATGTCAAACTGGCTTACAACAGGTGGAAGTTCATTTACAGTTTCTGGCTGTTTAGAAAAATAAATAATTAAAATACATTATGCATGTAAATTAATAAGTTGAAAAGAAAAATTTAATATAGTCAACTTTTTATAACTCAAAGTTTTTTAACACTAATATTCTTTTATCTTGAAGTTTTTATTGGATTCCAAACTTTTGAGAAGGTTGTGAAGATTAACCATAACTCAAACAACCAATAATTCGAAATTTTTATTTGGTCTCTAGCAGGTACGTCAGTTTGAATTTTTTCAGGAGGTATACAATTAATGTAAATTAAACCAAAAAACATCAAAAATAACACTGACTTATAAGTAAACATTAATTTTTTAAAGGCAAGAGGGGGTAGAATGTCCTCTCTGACACCAAATGATAGGCCTTGTGGTCCTTTGAGAATACAAGTTAACGAGAGTTGGCTGTATTAACTATGCAAATAGTAGTTTTTTCTTTTCAAAGTTTTTCTCTCAACAATTGATAAATAACACTGGTCAACAGTGGTTTTGGTGCCGAAGATTTTGGAGGTGATTTCTTATGAATTTGACGCCCTGAATTCAAATATGCAATTAGTTTTTGCCTATCAGCTCGAATTTTTAAGATATCAACATTTTAATGAATTGTACATAACGCTATTTGAAAAGAAAAACCATTTTTAGAAAAAAACAAATTTAACAATTAATTTTTATTATATTACGCAGATATTATTTATTATACAAAAGAAAACAGAAAAAGTTCATCATTTAAACCAGTTACTCACTGAACAATTCGGAAACTTCTTTTGCGTGACATTCTTAAGCGTATTAGAACAATACCGCATTTTAAAATTCAGCAGTAATTTGCCATCAAGTGAGTATCCCATCTTCCTCGACAGCGATCCCCCATGCATTTTATATCGGTGAAATCTTTCACCATACTAATGTCTCCTAAATTATCAGGAAAACGGTCTAAGCGGTTGTGTAAATAGTGCACCTTTCTGCTCATGTTACACCCAAGTGATCTGAAATTATTCAGCATCTCCATTGACTAATTCAACATAGTTTTCAGCTTTATGTTTACCCAGAAAATTTTGGACAACTGAAACAAATGAATTCCAGGCTTTTTGTTCAATCTCAATCATTGAATTTCTGAAGCCACTGTTTTTAATCAGCTGTCTTATTTGTGGGCCATCAAATATTCCTGCTTTGATTTCTTCCATACTCAGCTGAGGCATTTTTACCCCTATATATGAAAAACATGATCCATTCTGATCAAGAGCCTTTACAAACTGCTTCATTAGACCCAGCTTAATATGCAGTGGTGGACAGATGATTTTCTCTCTTGGAACTAAAGGATCATTGATGATATTATTTTCCTCAACATCCATGTTTGCTATCCTAGGCCACTCTTTTATAACCCAGTGTTGCGTTTTGTCTCTGCTATCCCAGATGCACAAGAAACAAGGAAAAACCAAGGTGAACCAGTCAGTTATATATCTTATATTGTTAGTCTTCTTTTTATAATAAACTAGGGTTATTACCAGGCGTTGCCCAGGTGCTTATTAATACAACATAGTGGTTCAAATAGTGTTCAATGCAAATAATTGTAACAGTAATTGTTTTTAACTTATTTCATGCTAAAATGAAAGAGGTGAGCCTTGAATTGATAATTCATTGTTAATCGTAATCTTTGTCGGAAAATACTCGTATTTAAGTGTTTTCAATGTGTATTCTTAAAGGCTCTATTACTCTATGTATTCAAAATTGAAAGAAAATGGCCATTTTGAGACGAAAAATTTGAATTTTGAGCTTTTTTGGAGTTTTTAAAAATTTAAAAACCCCACCTATGTGAATTCTAGTGCACCAAGGAACCTCTGTGCCAAGTTTGATGAAAATCAGACGAAAACTGTGGATTTGTTTAAGGAACAAACAAATATACATATATTCATTTTTTATACACATAGAAAAATGAAAATAATAATTATTTTTTTAAATAATAATTAGTTATTTCATAAATATTATTATTTAAAATTTAATTGGTTTCAAAATAAGACAGACAATAAGGAAAATATACAAGAATATGTTCCTGTATAAATTTTACAACACTCATACTTGAGCGTATTACATAGAAAAAAGCATTAATAGATAAGTGAATTTATCTAAAAATCTAGAGCTGATACAGAAAAACTGCTTGCATATTCAGATTCAGCAATAAAAATATAGCTAAAATCTGCTCAAAAATCCTAGGCACCAAAAAAAAAAAAAAAATTTTTTTTGTAGGCCTGTGTAATAGATTTTCAACTAAATTTGAATTTTCAACATCAATAAAAATACAATAAAATAAATAAATAAAAAATATTTAGAATTGGACAAAGTGAATCATTCTCCTAAATATAATACAAAATTCTTGTATACTGTCAAATTAATAGAAATGATTCTAGAGAACAGTTTTGATGTAAAGGTGACATACACTAGTAGCAAGTGAGCTGAATTTTCCAAATCCTCCATTAGCCACCAGACCTCTCACAGCCAGTTCAGCAGCCTGCCTGCGAGCGTCTTTTTTAGTTTTGTCCCAAGCTGTAGATAATTCTTCATCTCCCATATAAGCTACTGCCTTAAACCTACATATTATAAATATATTCAAGTAATTACAGCAAAATTCTTTACACCAATTAATAGATTAACTTAGAACATAATGAACTTCAGATCTATTTAAAAATTTTACAGCCATATAAATTCAATGGACTATAGTCAATTTTTAAATGAGTATAAATTATACAAGGTTCATACACATTTTACAATATAAAATTAAAGGACATTCAAGCATGTTTGTACATTTGTAACACGATAAAAAAGACAAAAATGCATTGTGTAAATTCTTCCACAATTTAATTAAAATAATTAACAATAGTTTGTTCTCACAGAAGAGAAAAATTTTTAAGGATGGTAACTGACAAATTACAATAGAAATCCTTTAGCCCTAGTCTATATAAAGAAATACAAATACAAATGTGGCGACCAGTAGCAGGCTCTAGGCCCAACTTGGCTGGTCCTAGTCAAATTAAAGACCCCAATGAAGATCAATGGCCCTCTTAAAGCCATCTACTCCATTGCTCTTTACCGCCTCTTCCGGTAAGCTGTTCTAAGTTCCCACTACCATGCTAAAATAGTAATTTTTTCGAATTTCAAGATTAGCCTTAGATTTAAACAGCTTAAAACAATGACCCCTTGTCCTGCTTTCCGTGCAAAAATCTAACCCCGTAACATCATTCATTTTAATAAATTTAAACAACTGAATCATGTCCCCTCTGGCTCTCCTTCGTTCAAGACTATACATATTAAGCATTCTAAGTCTGGAATCATAGTCTAAATTAGAAAACCCATTTACTAACTTTGTAGCCCTTCTTTGTACCCTTTCCAATAAATTAATGTCTTTCTTCAGATAAGGAGACCAAAACTGAACAGCATACTCCAAATGAGGTCTTACCAAACTTCTATATAGAGGCAGAAGAACCTTCTTAGATTTGTTTGAAATAGATCTATTAATAAACCTAAGCATCCTATTGGCTTTGTTACTAGCTATGCTGCACTGTTGACTAGACTTGAAATCCTGATTTATTAAGACACCTAGATCCATAACATTATCTGTCCTACTAATGACTGAACCCTGTAAATAATAGCTTGTATGCTTATTTCCATGACCGAAATGCAGCACTTGACATTTCCAAACATTAACTGCCATACCCCACTTGTCTGCCCATTTAGTAATATGATCCAAATCCTGTTGCAGCTGATTTATTTGTTCGTCATTTTCTACAACCCCCATAAGTTTGACATCATCAGCAAAACAATTCATGTTTCCAGGAACATTTTCATGAATGTCATTCATAAAAATAATAAACAAAAGGGGACCTAAAACTGATCCTTTGGGAACCCCACTTAAAACCTCACTCCATTTAGAATAGTTACCCCTAACAACTACTCTTTATTTCCTTCCTGTCAGCCAATTCCTAACCCAAACTAGAATTTTACCTCCTACCCCTATACCAGCTAATTTACTGAGTAGTGCTACATGCGGTACCTTATCGAAAGCTTTTTGAAAATCTATGTAAACAACATCTACGCATTTTTTGCTATCTAAAGTCAAGGTAACCTTGTTGTAGAAATGTAATAAATTAGTAGCACACGATTTACCTTTTCTGAAACCATAACCTCCTATTCCTATTTTAATTTGTTATTGCCAGCCTGCACATTTTCCAATTTATTTATTTACCTTTAAAGTGAAAGTGGAACTTCAGTCTTTACTTATATGAGTTTTTTTTAGGAGCTTCATGTCAATGTGTAAAGAGATATTACAGCATTTTAAAACCTATCTATAATTATACCGCAAAGCAGAATACTTTGTGATGTTTTGCAACATAAAATCATTTGACCAAAATTGTTCTGCAAGTACTTCAAGCACAGTACACGTAGAAATGTGACCTTTTTTAAAACAGTGTTCCCAAAATTAAAACTTTCATTTAAGGTCATGAAAGGAATATTCGTTTACTCGTTCAGCTCACAGTCTTACTGCAGAAAAAAGCATGAAATTAAAATTTCAGGCACACATTCTTGACAAAAATGAAAAAATTCTCAGCAGCTAAAAGTCCTGCCTCTGTTCCTTCAAACATCAAGGAGCTCGGAGTGCTTTCACACCACGTTAGAAGCAATGTTTTTACTCGAAATAACAGCACATGGCCAATAGTGCAATCATTGATGGCTATACAAAAATATTGAATGGAAAATTTTTGCCTAATATAAATCATTTACGGATCAGTCTTTAAGGAGGGCAATTAAGGGGCATAAAACAAGTATAGCCAAAGATAATTTTCTGCAGGAATCTATGTTTTCTGCAAATATCTTTTACTAAACATGTAATTTTAAGAAAAATTTGCAATTTTGTGCCGTTCGAATCAAATTGAAAGTTCTTGCAAATGTCTCAAAAACTTCGACATTTTGATTTTCTGTTTAGTAAGCATAATTTTAAAGAAAATTTGAAGAAATCTGCAGAAATTGTGCTAAATTTCTGCAAAGTTACGTCTTTAGTTAAAAAACTTATTGCAGAAAATTTTTCCTCACATTTGAACACAATTGTTCTGCAGTTCAAGATCTGTTCTGCGACGTACATTCCGAATTTAGCAGTATTCTGCTTTGGAGTAATTATATATATTTTTTTATTAAGGTCAAAACTCAATCAAAATTAAAGCTAAGACAAAATTCAATTCCTCTGTGAAGTAAAAGTGTTAAAGCATTTTTCTTCCAGAAAAATGTACTTGTTCATATAAGCAAAACTTGGTGAATAAAAAATATAAACAGTTGCTTTAATAACTATACATAATTTAAAATTCTTATTAAGTTATTTAAGCAACACTTCAAGAATGCTACAACTCCTCTTAAAATACTTATTGTTCTGTCAACAATGGGTGGTTGGTCCTTAGACGTTTAATTCTACTAGCATGTAAAAGTAGAAGACTAGAACTAAAGGAATAAAGTACAAAAACAGATTAAATGAAACATCCTTACCTTGGATTATGAGGTGGACCTTCAGATAAAACAATCTCAACTTTGGTATCAATATGATTCCTCTGGCCGTATTCATACAGTGCACTGACAGGATTTTTCATCAATGCAGCGAAACTGTCACTGTTGAGCACATCGTTCACATAATGAGCAGCAGAATTTGGCTCAGGAAGTTTATTAGTGGCGGCAGCTTTGGCTGCAGCAGCAGCTTTGCGAGATGCATTTCCAGAAGAAGCTTCATTATTTTGTCTCCCATTGCGAGATCCCATAGGACGCCCATTCACATGCTGACCTTCAGCATCTGATGCAGCCGCTTTGGATGAGTTTGAAGGGATCTTACAGGATTCGATGTTTTTACCAACATTTGGCGACTGTAAGGAGCTCATTAAATTCATCAAATCTGGAGATAATGGTAATGATGTTGAATTTTCCATCCCATTTCCATCTTGATAGTTCTTTTTTATTAGATTATCTGGAAATTCATTTTTTACGTGAGGCCTGTTGGGCTCAGCGTACGCGTTATTCGCGTTCACTTCGGTGGGTGTTTCGATGGCAGAACTTGAATCCTCATACGATGACATATTATTTGGCAACAAGCCTTTTACTCCATTTTTGTACTTTTGCCTGCCACCTAATGGAGTCAAAGGCTTTGTATATTCAATTTCTTTGGGAACACAATTTGGCAAAGAATTATGCATGAATGTCTGCTCGTCTCTCTTGAAATTTATTTCAGTCTGTTTCACAGCTTTGTCAACAATATTATTGACCATTTGTTCTCCGAGCTGCCACATAGGAGGAGATTCATTGACTTTTGTAACAACCCCTTTCTGTTGCAGTTTATAAAGCAAAGGATTTATCTCCTTTTTATTATTCAGTCCAACCCCTTTGACAAGGTCTTTAGTATGTATGGCGGTTTGAGCACGTTTCAAGTAATTTATAATGCGCAATACAATGTCATCTTGAGGTATTGCATTGCTTTTATTGACGACAGTGCAAAACATGGAATAATTGTCTTGGAATACTAGTCCTAAAGATATTAAATGTTGAAGAGCCATTTTCACGATTGCTTCTGGGAAACCTAGCAAACTGCACAAAGCTTTGCAAGACAAAGGACCTAAAATAAATTTAAATACGGAGTTTATACTTTGAATGAACAATCTTTCAGAACTTTCAACAAATAAGATTTAAAAGAAAAACACTAAAAAAGTTAGAAATTCAGAAAATAATGAGATATACACGAATCTGTTCAGCCATGTACTTTAATTCTCGGCAGCTGAATAAGAAACTTTAAATATTCGAAAATTTATAAACCAACATATTTTTGCAATAAATGAAAGGGTACCGTGAACAAGGGTTACTTAGACCCTCGGGGGTTACATGAGCCCATTACAGAAAATGATAAAATCTGGATTTGGTCCTAATTAGTTGAAGACTTGCACATAGTTCCTCGTTTCCCCACTAGGTAGAAGCACTCTGCATTCTCTAATGCTATTACCAAACCCAGATTTTATCATTTTACTGTTGGGCTCAAATAACCCCCTAGGGTCCAAGTAACCTTTGTTTACGGTAATTATCTGTTAACTGGGCGCAAGCGAAGAATAAAAAATCGCCAATGCCGCCAAGCAAAGCGAATGACAAATCGGTCAACAAAAGAAATGTACGCACAATGGTAAACAATTATGGCTGTAAGAAATTTGGCGGAATTCTACATTATTTAGCAATACATTATTTTGTAATTTTTCAATTGCGTCCGGCTAACGGATAAGTACTAATAAAAGATAGCGTAGTACTATTATTTTGTACATATTAATTCAAATTGTTACTTTCTAATATTCAAAATATATAGGAGAAAATGTCCAGATTGAAAAAACAAATTCTGATGCTTTTTACTTATTTTTAAATCTTACAACACATATTAACCCATTAACCTTACTATTATTAACTTTTTCTATAAATATATGTAAAGTCAATTAACTGCCGAATTCTTAAGAAAATAAGCAGCTATCAATAATATATACAGGAAACACTGGTACATTAAATTTTGCAATATTTAATTTCCGAATTTTCACACCATCTGAAATGTTACATGCTGTTTCAAAGCAAAAAATTTTTTATTAAATTGCAATTTGTAATGATATTTTTAGCAACTTGAGTTTGTAATTATGTAAGCAAATGTAAGATACTTTACAACATGTTATCATGATAAGTTATCAATGCATCAGAATTGCAAATGAGCACAAAACCAAATTAGCCAGTTTTTACTCTAATTTGCTTTTTAATAGTTTACTTCCTTTCTGATTAATTACTAATGACTGCCAAACATTACAGTTGGAAAATAAACTAAAAGATAGTTTTAAAATTTATTATACTAATTTTATTTATAAATTTAATCTTGTATAAAATTTAGTTTATAGATAACATCTGGAAATAAATTAAAAAAAAAGCAATTAATAACTTGCCTTTTTGCTTATGCAAGATGTTCAACACTGCTTCAGCAGGTTTTGAAAGATATGCAGAAGCATTTATATTGTTTCCCGCATTTTGTATTGGAATAGGAGGAGCAGCAAGAGGTCTACCACTAAAAGACTGACAGAATTCTTCTGATGTGGTACTGCTTACTACAGTATGGTAAGCAACCTGAAAGAAAAAAAAAATCTTAAACCAAATCCACTGATTTATTTTATTGATGTTTACTCTCTCCTTTATTTTACATTCATAACATACTGAAAACTCCTTTTACTAAGAGAGTAGGTTCAATGATGCACTTAAATATTTATAAGTTAAAACTAAAAAAAAAAAAACAACAACATTCAAGTAAAAATACGTACATTCCTGTTCATCTGCTTAAGTTCATTTCAGCTATTGGGCTCTATTAGGGTTCTAACGGGGATAGTACAATAGACCTGTGGTCGCGGTGCTTGCGCTACCTTAGGGGCGCCCCCTTTTCACTTCATTCATTCATTCATTCAAAAATACGTAAAAAGTTGGTAGTATATTCTTGTAAATAGAATTAGCCATTTTTGCCACTTTGGCAAAAAAGTATTTTTACAGAGACGGTTTTTTCCACATTTGGCACAAACGTGCCAAGCCTATTTTATCTACTAATTTTATCACATTAAAAGCGATTTTAAAATAAGAGAAAACTCTTAAATGTTAAAGTAAAATTTAGTTGCTTTTTCAATATTTTTGAATGATAAGACACATTGCACTGATACAAACTCATTTAAATATGACAGTAGCCATAAAATTTCTAAATAAAATAAATAAACCACATAATGTTAAGCAGTAATTATATATATGCTGTCAGTTTTTTACTTTAACATAAACCACAATTTTTTTGCAATGCATACTGTGCAGCAAAAAAAAAAAAAAAAAAGAATGTAGAAAGAAAACCAAAACACTTGCATATTGAATTTTTCAGTAATTTAGTTTCTAAAGTTTTATATTACATGAAATATTGTTGAAAGACAATATAATCAAAATAATGTATTATAATCAAAGTTTATAAATTCTTTGTAATTTAAGACAAAAATAAAAAATATCTAGTAATGTTTGATTTTTATTCCTTAACTGATAAAATTATTTAATAATTACTATGGAGAATAAGATAGCACAAAATTACTTGCACACATTATAATTTGTAATGTTTTAAGAAACATGGTTTTGCATGTGTATGCAAGGTAATGCAAGACTCTTTATAGCATGTTACGACGATTATCAGTTATCAAATCATGCAGAATTGAAGATAGTCATAAACCAAATTAGGGCAATTCCATGTCAAATCAACCAATGGTCAAAACTTCAAGTCTTCGTATTTTGCTAATTTTTGGCTCAAATAAAGTATCAATAGAACAGGGGGAAAAAACAAAGTTTTGGATTTTTTATGCATTTGTTTCCGAGTTATAAATTTAAAATTTTGACAAAATCACAAATTTTGCATTACTTAGAAACCTTTTAGTAGCCGTAATTAAAAAACTATTTGACCTAAAAAATTACAATTGGTCTTGTTTTGTTCAGTATTTAATGAGGTTTCATAAAATATATAACATGACCTAGCTGCTAAAAAATTTTGTTTAAAATTTTTTTCAAAATTTTAATTTATTTATTTTATTTTAAATTTTTAATTTCTTTGAAAAAAAATTATGTTATTTAGCCTTCTGTTAGCAAGATATATGAAAAATTTCATGATGGTAATCTAATGGTACCATGATGAAATAAATATTTTCTCTTTCAAATTGCTTTATTTCTATCATTTGTTCTGTTAAAAAGTAATTCAAGTATGCACCATGATTACAGCATGAAAGAAAACAGTGACACTCCTGGGAAAAATATTTCTACTTTTAATATCTTCATTCATATTAGCTTGATCAGAGGGATTCCCCCCCCCCCCCAGTGCATGACGGGGGGATG
>JAXGGA010011281.1:0-43086 GCA_038373865.1 Uloborus plumipes
GAACTAGCTTAGTTTTTTTTCCCATGTTTCAAAAACTCTTTTTAAGTCTTTTCAAAATTCAATTCGCAAAAATGCTTGAAACTCTTACCTTAGTATACAGCAGTGTTCTTAAAAATCTCCTTAAAAACGGGCCGGGTGGGGGTTTTAATTAAAATCACTTAAGCCAGCCTTACTGGAGTACTGAAGAAATTCGTAGCATCAGGAATGGAGAGTGAAAAAAAGAAAAAGAACTGCAAACACAGGAACAAAGACTTTTTTTTTTTCAGAAATTTAATGATTTTTTTTTCTTCATAAAAAAATGTTTTAAAAAAAAAGGTTAATTTTTCCCACGGGAGGGCGCACCGGTCCTGCGGCCGGTTGCCCGGCGGGCCAGTCCGGCCCTGCTTTGGTCTGGCTGCTTAAGTTGCCAATGACGATAGTTGTTGCGTTTGCATACCTATCGCAGCGCCACCTACTTTAAGGAGTAGCAGCTGTCTGCTAATATGTAACCGGAGAGGAGAGTGTGTGAGTTTGCGCTTAGAGAAGCCGTGAAATAAAACAGTCCATTCGAGAACTTGTGTTGTGTTTCTTAAACTGAGCTATCGAACAAAACAATAGTATATGGGCTCAAACTGAATATTTGCTTGAGAGCAATTGTGAGGAGTCGTTAAGATGCAGATACAGATCGTGAGAAAAAATTGTGTTAGAGCGAAGCTCTTTTTCGCTGTTTGGGTGAGAGAGAGAACATGATTGAGCTGACAGGAAGCAAATGGAAGAGCTGGGCTAAATGAATGCGCAAAATTACTAGAGTTTAGAGGAACAAAGCATGGGAAATAGCAGAACGAGGAACCTGCCCCACGCTCTGCACTCTCTTCTGGCCGGAAGTGGGCTAGGAAGAGACCTACTTTTAGGGCCAAGCCTAACATGGTAGTAGTCTTAAAGATTACCTAACTAAAGGCTAGGGGTCTTAAGGAGGGCCTAGCCTTTTCTTGCCGGCTGGAGTGGAGAGAGTCGCTAAAAGCGAGAAGGCCATAATCCTCGGGGTGAGGCCCAGCCTAGCGGCAAGCCGCTGGTTGGTCAGGGGTTAGTGTGGGAGATTGCCATTCCTAGTAATGTAACTCCTCTAAGAACCGAGGGAGTAGATGATGTGCATGGTATCTGATGGAAAAGGACCACGTGGTGAACGGTGCGATGAACTTGATCATGAATTAGTGGGTTAGGGTGGTTCTCAAGCTTTGTGAAAAAGTTTGGATATATCCACGGTGTAGGAGGTGATAACTTGAAGTTAAGCATCGTTATAAAGAGTTTTGTTGGAGACATACCAAGGTGCATTGAAGATTTTTCT
Organism: Uloborus plumipes; assembly: GCA_038373865.1. NCBI lineage: Eukaryota > Metazoa > Arthropoda > Arachnida > Araneae > Uloboridae > Uloborus > Uloborus plumipes. The sequence goes on from JAXGGA010011281.1 coordinate 1,325, forward strand.
GAGCGTTTGGTTTTGGAGAACTTGTATGTTCCTCATGTTAGACTTGGCTGCTTGTCCCCATTGAGGAACGCTATATAATAGTACAGCGCGAATTAAAGATTTATACAACAATAGTTTGCTTTTAGTACTAAGATGTCTGCTGTATAGTCAGGACAGGACATAGACTAGTTTTATTTTTGCCTTCCTCACCACATCAGTGACATGAGTACTAAATGTCAGCTTGCGGTCTTAGTGGACTCCTAAGTATTTTACCCTTCTACAGTAATTAATTTCAACATTATTTAGTATAACACGAACGTACCCCCCGTACATCACGTATCCCCGTGCGTGATGTTCCCTCTGGAAAAACAGATGGCTTGTATTTTGGTGGGATTGATTGCGATGCGCCATTTGTTGAAATAGTCTGAGATAATATTTAGAAAATCTTGTAGATATTTATGTACGAATCTTCGATTATATTTGCCCACTAGAATACTTGTGTCGCCAGCGAATGAAATGTAAAAAATGTTTGGGGTAGATGGGAAAATCGTACGTATAGATGTTGTACTAAGTAGGAGAAGTTGGGAAAACCCCTGCATTAATATTATGTTTTCTTGAGAGATACTCTCGTAACTTAACTTGAAAAGTGCGTTTGTGGAAGAAGTGATGAATTATTTTGACTATACAGTTGAGGAATTTAAGTTTAATAAGTTTATAAATACGACCTTTGTGCCGAACAATGTTAGAGGCCTCGCCAATGTCAAAGAAAGTTCGAAACGTTACCTTTTTTGCATTGATATTATCTTGGAGTAGCTTAGTTGACATTACTAGTTACTTGTATGTATAAAAGTTGAAAAACTTACTGGTCACTTATTAAGCTCTTATCTCATTTTTTGCTTCAATTTAATTTTATAACAGTTAGATGAACACTAAAACACTATGAATGTACTGTATGCCTTTTGGCCTACTTTCCCGTCAAAGTAAAAGGATGACGAAATAAACAAAAAAGTGCTTTATGCATCTGAAAAATATCGCCAAATCTAAAAAAAAAAAGTCAAAAAGAAATTTTAAAAAAATAAAATAAAACAAAAAATTTAACAAGAAGTTCTGTCAAGAATTAAACGAGCCTACTTTCCCGTACATCGACATCGGCATTCTAGCATCTGATCATTATTCTCCTGATCATCTGAGACTAAACATTATGTCAAACATACCTTTTTAGCACTTAAAGCTGATTTCTAAAAGCAAAATATACCCCTCTCATCAGATGAAATAGAGACATAAAAAGTAAATAAATGAATAAATGAAGTTTTGTCGCACCTTTTAAAGAATGTAACTGTTACAGTTCTTTCGCAGAAAAATTCCTCAATCGTTTTCAAAAAAAAAAAAAAAAATTAAAAGTACAAAGTACATCAAAACACATTTTATCAAAGAAAGGAAAAAAAACTCGTCCGTCGATAAAATGTCTCGATTTTCACTTTTAAACCGTTGCCAGTTGTTAAATATAAATAAAGAATAAAATGCCCTCGTGAATGAAACACTTTTGTTACAAAAAAAATCGTCTGCCAAAAAAAAAAAAAAAATAGTAATAAATACAATAACACAAATGAATAAATAAACAAAAAATCGTCTGCACAGTCAGTCATTTTTTTCTGAGCCTGCAGTTCCGCCATGTTTGTGGAGTCGGAGTCGGAATCAGAGTCCTCACAGAAGATTATTCAGAAAAGTACTTTACAAACATTATTTATCAAAACCATTTTTTTTACAAAGTTAGTTTGAAGGAAATCCGACTTTAAGTTCCAGGATCAACATTCAACTTAAATTCCCCGTAGGCGCTAATGTTAAATTTTTTTCTGAACGGTTCAATATTGAACGAAAAATGGTTCAAACCAAAAAGCGAAATAAGGGAATGAACCTCTCCGAGATCTTTCAAACAAAAAAAAGTTTATTCCATTCGGATGGTTCACTCAGAAGTTATTAGGTGGGGAAAGGTTGCTTGAACGGTTCAATGTTGAACGAAAAAATGTTCAAATTGAAAATTTAAATACTGTAATGAAGTATCCTTGCTGAGATCCTTCGAACAAAAAAAAAAGTTTATTTAAATCGGACTGTTCACTCAAATATTATTAGGGGTGACAGCTTGCTTGAGCGGTTCAATGTTGAACGAAAAATTGTTCAATTCGGAAATGTAAATACGGGAATGAAGTATCCTTGATAAGATCTTTCGAACAAAAAAAAGTTTGTTGAAATCGGACTGTTCACTCAAAAGTTAGCATCGCGGGACAGGTTGTTTGAACGGTTCAAAGTTGAACCAAAAATTGTTCAAATCGAAAAATCAAATATGGGAATGAGTTGTACTCACCGAAATCTTTCCAACAAAAAAAAGTTTGTTCAAATCGGAATGTTCATTCAAAAGTTATTAGGGGGGAAAGGTTGCTTGAACGGTTCAATGTTGAACCAAAATTGTTCAACTCGAAAAATCAAATATGGGAATGAGTTGTAATCGCTGAGATCTATCCAACAAAAAAAGTTTGTTCAAATCGGAATGTTCGTTCAAAAGTTATTAGGGGGGAAAGGTTGCTTGAACGGTTCAATGTTGAACAAAAAATTGTTCAAATCGAAAATGTAGATACAGGAATGAAGTATCCTTGAAAAGATCTTTCGAACAAAAAAAAGTTTGTTCCAATCGGACTGTTCACTCAAAAGTTAGCATCGCGGGACAGGTTGTTTGAACGGCTCAAAGTTGAACTAAAAATTGTTCAAATCGAAAAATCAAATATGGGAATGAGCTGTACTCGCCGAGATCTTTCCAACAAAAAAAAGTTTGTCCAAATCGGAATATTCATTCAAAAGTTATTAGGGGGGGACAGACAGACCGACCGACATACCGACCGACAGACCGACACACAAATTCCCCATCTCAATACCCTACTTTCAAATTTTTAATTTTTCGAATTTCATTTTACCTTTTTATTTTTTTAACTTGGCGATATTTTTTGGACTTGGCGATATTTTTTTGAGCTTGGCGATATTTTTTGGACTTGGCGATACTTTTTGGGCTTGGCGATATTTTTTGGGCTTGGCGATATTTTTTGGGCTTGGCGATATTTTTTGGACTTGGCGATATTTTTTGGGCTTGGCGATATTTTTTGGACTTGGCGATATTTTTTGGGCTTGGCGATATTTTTTGGACTTGGCGATATTTTTTGGGCTTGGCGATATTTTTTTTTAACTTGGCGATATTTTTTGGGCTTGGCGATATTTTTTGGGCTTGGCGATATTTTTTGGGCTTGGCGATATTTTTTGGATTTGGCGATATTTTTTGGGCTTGGCGATATTTTTTGGACTTGGCGATATTTTTTGGGCTTGGCGATATTTTTTGGACTTGGCGATATTTTTTGGGCTTGGCGATATTTTTTGGACTTGGCGATATTTTTTGGGCTTGGCGATATTTTTTGGACTTGGCGATATTTTTTGGACTTGGCGATATTTTTTGGACTTGGCGATATTTTTTGGGCTTGGCGATATTTTTGGACTTGGCGATATTTTTTGGACTTGGCGATATTTTTTGGACTTGGCGATATTTTTTGGACTTGGCGATATTTTTTAGGCTTGGCGATATTTTTTGGGCTCGTTTAAGTTGGACTGTTCACTCAAAAGTTATTAGAGGTGACAGCTTGTTTAAACGGTTCAATGTTGAACGAAAAATTGTTCAAATCGAAAATGTAGATACGGGAATGAAGTATCCTTGAAAAGACCTTTCGAACAAAAAAAAGTTTGTTAAAATCGGACTGTTCATTCAAAAGTTAGTATCGCGGGATCGGTTGTTTGAACGGCTCAAAGTTGAACCAAAAATTGTTCAAATCGAAAAATCAAATATGGGAATGAGTTGTACTCACCGAAATCTTTCCAACAAAAAAAAGTTTGTTCAAATCGGAATGTTCATTCAAAAGTTATTAGGGGGGAAAGGTTGCTTGAACGGTTCAATGTTGAACCAAAATTGTTCAACTCGAAAAATCAAATATGGGAATGAGTTGTAATCGCTGAGATCTATCCAACAAAAAAAGTTTGTTCAAATCGGAATGTTCATTCAAAAGTTATTAGGGGGGAAAGGTTGCTTGAACGGTTCAATGTTGAACAAAAAATTGTTCAAATCGAAAATGTAGATACAGGAATGAAGTATCCTTGAAAAGATCTTTCGAACAAAAAAAAGTTTGTTCCAATCGGACTGTTCACTCAAAAGTTAGCATCGCGGGACAGGTTGTTTGAACGGCTCAAAGTTGAACTAAAAATTGTTCAAACCGAAAAATCAAATATGGGAATGAGCTGTACTCGCCGAGATCTTTCCAACAAAAAAAAAGTTTGTCCAAATCGGAATATTCATTCAAAAGTTATTAGGGGGGGACAGACAGACCGACCGACCGACAGACCGACACACAAATTCCCCATCTCAATACCCTACTTTCAAATTTTTAATTTTTCGATATTCATTTTACCTTTTTATTTTTTTAACTTGGCGATATTTTTTGGACTTGGCGATATTTTTTTTTAACTTGGCGATATTTTTTGGACTTGGCGATACTTTTTGGACTTGGCGATATTTTTTGGGCTTGGCGATATTTTTTGGGCTTGGCGATATTTTTTGGACTTGGCGATATTTTTTGGGCTTGGCGATATTTTTTGGACTTGGCGATATTTTTTGTGCTTGGCGATATTTTTTGGACTTGGCGATATTTTTTGGGCTTGGCGATATTTTTTTTTAACTTGGCGATATTTTTTGGGCTTGGCGATATTTTTTGGGCTTGGCGATATTTTTTGGGCTTGGCGATATTTTTTGGATTTGGCGATATTTTTTGGGCTTGGCGATATTTTTTGGACTTGGCGATATTTTTTGGGCTTGGCGATATTTTTTGGACTTGGCGATATTTTTTGGGCTTGGCGATATTTTTTGGACTTGGCGATATTTTTTGGGCTTGGCGATATTTTTTGGACTTGGCGATATTTTTTGGACTTGGCGATATTTTTTGGACTTGGCGATATTTTTTGGGCTTGGCGATATTTTTGGACTTGGCGATATTTTTTGGACTTGGCGATATTTTTTGGACTTGGCGATATTTTTTGGACTTGGCGATATTTTTTAGGCTTGGCGATATTTTTTGGGCTCGTTTAAGTTGGACTGTTCACTCAAAAGTTATTAGAGGTGACAGCTTGTTTAAACGGTTCAATGTTGAACGAAAAATTGTTCAAATCGAAAATGTAGATACGGGAATGAAGTATCCTTGAAAAGACCTTTCGAACAAAAAAAAGTTTGTTAAAATCGGACTGTTCATTCAAAAGTTAGTATCGCGGGATCGGTTGTTTGAACGGCTCAAAGTTGAACCAAAAATTGTTCAAATCGAAAAATCAAATATGGGAATGAGCTGTACTCGCCGAGATCTTTCCAACAAAAAAAAGTTTGTCCAAATCGGAATGTTCATTCAAAAGTTATTAGGGGGGGACAGACAGACCGACAGACCGACCGACAGACCGACAGACCGACCGACACACAAATTCCCCATCTCAATACCCTACTTTCAAATTTTTAATTTCTCGATATTTATTTCATTTTTTTGTTTCTTTTTGACTTTTTTTTACTTGGCGATATTTTTTGAACTTGGCGATATTTTTTGGACTTGGCGATATTTTTTGGACTTGGCGACATTTTTTAGATGCATTAAGTCAATTTTAATGCTTTTTTCGTCTCTTTTATTTTTAACGGGAAAGTAGGCTAAAAATGGGGTTTTGAGATAGGGAAAAATGTGTGTGTCTGTCAGCCTCCCCCCCCCCCCCAATAACTTTTGAATGAGCAGTCCGATTTGAACAAAAAAAATTTTTGGTAGAAAGATGTCAGCGAGAAAACCTCGTCCTGTATTTATATTTGGCACTTGAACATTTTTTCGATCAACGTTAAACCTTTCAAACCTGCCCTCACCCCCCCCCCCTCATTATGTTTTAAGTAAAACGTCCGATTTGAACATTTTTTTTTTTTAAGATCTGATCGAGGATACTTCATTCCCGTATTTAAAGTTTGGATTTGAACAATTTTTCGATCAATATTGAACCGTTCAAGCAACCTATCCCCCCAATTAACTTATGAGTGAATAGTTCGATTTGAAAAAACTTTGTTTTTGTTCAGAATATCTCGGCGCGGAAACCTCATTCCCATATTTCACTTTTCGATTTGAACAATTTTTGTTCAATTTGAGCTTCAAGAACATTACATTACTTAACATTAGCTAAGTAGCTAATGTTTCATCGTAATTTCATCGTAGTACTACGATGAAATTTGAGATCAATGTAGATCCCGAACTTAAAGCTGGATTGCAATTAAACAAACTTTGTTGGAAAATGCTCTTCGTGAAGAATGTATGGAAAATATTTTTTTGAATAAGCTCTTTTAAGGACTAAGAATCATAGATTCTGACTCAGAGTCTCTTACTTAGACTCTGACTCCGCAGCCACAGCAGAAATGCAGACTCTGAAAAAATATTATACAAAAACATTACTCAATATTGGAACTTTAAAGTCTGACTCCAGCTCCGATTCCGACTCTAACTCTCACTCAGAATACATGACAGACAGACAGACCTGCAAGCTGGTAAAAAAGACTGACTCCTACTTTTAAAAGAAAGAACTGTGCAGACGATTTTTTGTTCATTCATGTATTTGTTTTATTTTATTTATGATTGTTTTTTTTTTTTTTTTTTTTTTTTTTTTTTTGACAGACTATTTTTAAAAGAACATTTTTATTGCAGAATTTTTTTTTTAAAATTATTGGCAACGAATTAAAAATAAATTTGAGGACGCCTATTTACGAACATTTTTTCTTCTTCTTCTTTTTTTTTTTTTGATAAAATGTATTTTGATGTGTTTTCTGTTTTTAATTCTTTTATTCAAAATGTCTGCCCTCCCAAAAATTGAAGTTCTTTGCGCCCCTATCTTGCGGCCTATCTGAAAAGGAAAATTTTTTGACTTATGTCTAGCTGGACATAACAAAAAGCGCAATCGTTTGCACTGAACACGTGATGCTAATGCATTGTTAAGCATTTTTCAGCCAAAATAGGGAGGCGGGAATGTTATTTCAGCATGTAATTTTGTCCATAACAAATTGCTATTCCTTATTTCGTATCTTTGGGTGAACATAGTATTATAATTTGTTGTAATGGTGTCTTTTTGATGATTTTAAACAATTGTTCGTGGTTATTGTCTGCTTCATGCTGTAAAAAAAAAAAAAAAAAATACGGTAAGCAGATTCAAAAACATTATTTACTCTTCTGAGAAATGTTTACGTATTGTATGTTCCATTTTTTGGTATTCGCCCATAATGTAGCGGGCCAAAATGTCGTCGGGCCAACATGTCGCGGGTCCAAAATGTCGCCGGCCTAAAATATCACAGGTTCACAAAATGTCGCCGGCCTAAAATATCACAGGTCCACAAAATGTCGCCAGTCCAAATGTCGTCGCACAAAATGTAGAAGGTCCAATATTGATATGATACAGGTGTTACCAAAAATTAAAACATATCAGAAGGCTTTTAACCACCAAATTTGCAAAAGATTGTTAATTGCTGTTGATGAACGTGTGCGTTAACGATGGTATGTTCTAAAATTTTTTTTAAATATTTTTAAAAAGTTACCGTTTCGGCTTGCAATTGTTTCGAGCGTTTTCCAAGAAACAAATGGTTTTCAAATAAGCGATCGTTATTTATTTGCAATAGCTTATTTCGCCGCGACTCGCTACTTACCACCTTAAAAACAAATAGATTAGCAGCCCAAGCCAAGTTTAATTGATATCGAAAAGAAAATTTAAGTGTTAAAAAAGAAGAAATTGAAAAACAATCAAATGAATAAGACAGATATGGGTGATTCTACAATTACGGAAATATTTCTAATGTAGATTTTGTGTAGATTTCAAAAAATTAATTTAAAATTAAAAATCTGAAAAAAATCAGCAAAGTACTTTATCAGTTGCATAATTAAAATGGAATATCAGCAGAGCTTAAATGTTTGTATTTTATTGTATTTTTAGATTTTTACTTTTTTGAAGGCATATGGGCCAATCCATGGTTACGGTCGTTACATTCACACAACTTCAGCTGCTCATATTTTATTCACAAATGCAGTTAAAGTTCTAATGAAAACAGGGAATGATAAATCTCCCTCCCAACATGATTATCACCAAGCGTTAGTTTGACATTATTAGTAGAAGTTGTGGAAAAATCTCGAAAATGCGTGGTTACGGTCGTTACAAAAAAAAAGACATGGTTTCTTGAGTGCTATCAAACACTGCCAATTTTCTGTGAATCTATTGCATGTATGATCTTCTGGATTTTTATAATAATTGCTCAATAAATAAGGCATGATATCGATATCATACAAAGAACTTAGCTTTTTTGTTGAAAAATAAATTTTTATGAATTTTTGATTACGGTTACGGTTGTTACACGTCCGACTATTTTCAATATATATGTTTGCTAAAAATGAGTAACCGGCTATTTTAATTCATTTTTCCGCCACATATAAAGTCAAATAATAGACATATGAACAGAAAGTTTCTCCAGATAGTTCATTTGATAAGATATAATTTTCAATTGATTACTATAAACTTGGAAGCTTTCAAATCCCTTGAGAAATCTATATTCCATTGATTGTGAAAATTGCACCTATGGGACCGGGCATGAGGATGACATTTCAATGTAATATTTTATTTTTAAATGAATAATAATTATCGACTTTTTTGATAATCAAAATTATAGCATAAAAACACAAAATATTCCCAAAATAGTTTTTTTATTAACCTTTAGGAGCCGGGCGGTACACATGCTGTACCGTAAGTCTTTTTTTTAGAGGACAGGGTTGAGATTTTCACTCGAACCTTTTGGAGCCGGGGATTTTTTAAGGTTTCATACGTCTGGTACGAGTTTATACCTTCTCTTTTCAATGGAAAAGAAATCTGTGGTTCAACTGTCGTACTACCTGGGTCGAAAGAAAAATTTCTAAAAAACAGCCCGGATCCAAAAGGTTAAATTAAAAACAAAAAGAGCAATCAGTATGGAACACAAATTTGCCCATTTTTGTAGAATGACCCATATACAAAGTTTGAAACTTGCTTTCTGTTAAAATTTCTTACATGATGGAAAGGAAGTCTATATTATTTAATGATAGGGTCAATCCATGTGAGATCATACAGACCATGTTGCTCACTATTTTTGATTTTTAAAACTTTTTGCCTGTTAATTAACTGTTATATTGGGAGCATGAAACAATGGTTTAATAATTTTTAACCCTTCAGAATTTTTTTTGGCAAGCACTTTTCAGTAGCTGCGGAAGCGACTTTTCGTGAAAAGAGTACTTTTTGAAGATGCTTATAACTTTTTTAGTTATAAGTATATCAAAATGATTTAAAAACCACTTGATTGAGCAAAAAATGATCTAAATTTCTATACCAGTTATTTTTCTGATAATTAGTAACAAATTTGTGTAAAATTGGCTTAAAAATAAGATTTTTTGTGTGAAATTTTACATTTTTGCATAAAAATATTAGTAGAAGAAATTAAGACTCACCCTTACTTTTTTTTCCTTGAATAGATATCTCATAGGACTATTCCCAGAAGTAGTGTGAAACATTTGAAGACAGTCCTTTTTTTTATATAATTTGTCAAACTTGGCATTTTGGAGAAAAAGTGCTAACTTTGGGATTTAATATCTGAAAAGGGACTGAATGAAAATCTACAAAAATTTAACTGGATAACCTTCTTATAGTAGTAAATATGTAGAAAAATTTTTATGAGTGATATCGTTCTAGTTTTAGAGATATGGAGCCGCGAAGTTGACTGAAAAATCTCATTTATTTTGACGCCAAAAAATCATCACATAATGCAAAATTAATTATTCTCATAATATTAGATGAGTTTTTTGTGGTATAAACTAACCCTTTTACCAAAACATATAATATTTCAATTTATTTTCCATTTACAGAAAGAAATAATTTAGTTATTATGCTTTTATAAATGTATTTTTTTCTACGTGTTAGTCATAAAAACATGATTTTCCACTCTAAAGCTGGGCTTTCACGGTCTTTATGCATCTAGTGAGCAAAGAACAATTATAGTTTTAATCTAACCTACAACTCTTCACACATTTTTAAAAGTTTAAAGCGTTAAAACCCCCCTACAGCACCAAAAAGTCGCTCAAAATCCGAATTTAAACTCTAGATCCAGCCATTTTCCGTGAGACTGCGTCTGTATAACAGCAGAAAATGGCGGACGTATTTTCGCGGAAAAGGGTAGGATCTAGAGCAGTGTTTCCCAACCTTTTCAAGCTCATCACCCCCTTCAAGATGCTGACTGACACCTATCGCCCCCCCCCTCCTTCTTTTTTCTTCCTGGAAAAAACCATAATTTGGAGCAAGTGAACATCTATAATATTAAAAATATAAGTACCTAAAGGAGCGGTAAATTCTTAAGGTGCGATAGGGGGGCGATGGGTATTTAGAAGAGAAAATAGCAGTAAAAAAGGGTATCGAAAACCGAAATTGTAAATATGTACGAAACCGCTTGTTCAGTGTGCAGACAATTAATTACACGTTAAGAAAGAAACAAATTGAAGTTCAAGCGCTTCCTCTTTGCACCTCGGATTAACCTTAGTGAATATTTTATCATTCACTGTCAATTTTATGAATTTTCATATTTTCAATTTATTTTCCTTCCAATTTTTTGTTTCAATGATTTTAATTACCCAGATTCCAGCGTAGAAAAGAAAATAATTTCTTGAAAAATTTATTTCTGTTTTTTGATAAGTACGTCAATAATCTTAGTTAAATGTTTCCCTTCAAAAGATTATATCAATTCGCTTCGTGAAAGAAAAAAAATAAAGGTATTTTATTTATTAATTAATATTTTTAGTTTAAAAGTGATTAGTCGTAGTATCTTTATTGCGTACATTTTACTTCAAATTAAAGTTAGGTACTTATATTTTTAATATTAGAGATGTTCACTTGCTCCAAATTATGGTTTTTTCGAGGAAGAAAAAAGAAGGAGGGGGCAGGTGTCAGTCAGCATCTTGAAGGGGCGATGAGCTTGAAAAGGTATGGAAACACTGCTCTAGATCCTACCCTTTTCCGCAAAAATACGTCCGCCATTTTCTGCTGTTATACAGACGCAGTCTCACGGAAAATGGCAGGATCTAGAGCTTAAATTCGGATTTTGAGCGAGACTTTTTGGTGCTGTAGGGGGGTTTTAACGCTTTAAACTTTCAAAAATGTGTAAAGAGTTGTAGGTTAGATTAAAACTATAATTGTTCTTTGCTCACTAGATGCATAAAGACCGTGAAAGCCCAGCTTTAGAGTGGAAAATCATGTTTTTATGACTAACACGTAGAAAAAAATACATTTATAAAAGCATAATAACTAAATTATATCTTTCTGTAAATGGAAAATAAATTGAAATATTATATGTTTTGGTAAAAGGGTTAGTTTATACCACAAAAAACTCATCTAATATTATGAGAATAATTAATTTTGCATTATGTGATGATTTTTTGGCGTCAAAATAACTGAGATTTTTCAGTCAACTTCGCGGCTCCACATCTCTAAAACTAGAACGATATCACTCATAAAATTTTTTCTACATATTTACTACTATAAGAAGGTTATCCAGTTAAATTTTTGTAGATTTTCATTCAGTCCCTTTTCAGATATTAAATCCCAAAGTTAGCACTTTTTCTCCAAAATGCCAAGTTTGACAAATTATATAAAAAAAAGGACTGTCTTCAAATGTTTCACACTACTTCTGGGAATAGTCCTATGAGATATCTATTCAAGGAAAAAAAAGTAAGGGTGAGTCTTAATTCCTTCTACTAATATTTTTATGCCAAAAATGTAAAATTTCACACAAAAAATCTTATTTTTAAGCCAATTTTACACAAATTTGTTACTAATTATCAGAAAAATAACTGGTATAGAAATTTAGATCATTTTTTGCTCAATCAAGTGGTTTTTAAATCATTTTGATATATTTATAAATAAAAAAGTTATAAGCATCTTCAAAAAGTACTCTTTTCACGAAAAGTCGCTTCAGCAGCTACTGAAAAGTGCTTGCCAAAAAAAAAATTCTGAAGGTTTAAAAATTTTTAAACCATTGTTTCATGCTCTCAATATAACAGCTAATTAACAGGCAAAAAGTTTTTAAAATCAAAAATAGTGAGCAACATTGTTTAGTTTTGCTGCATGATTTCGCATGGATTGACCCGATAGCGGTTTTTTTATTTTCTTCTTCATATAATGTGTATGGGCGATTCTCTGTAAACTCATCATTGGCTGACTGGACCGAGTATTTTAAAAATAATGAAGTGTAATAAAGTAATTATCAATCTTAATACAAGTAAAGAATTAATACTTTGTAGCCCAATTGTATTTGGAGCGATAACAATGTAATTTTTTTTCTAGAAATTAGCTAAGCACCAAAAACACAGTTGTCCCAATCCAATAGTTTAACACTTGAAGGCAATATTTCACAAAACCTATTAACACTACATAAATTTGGCGATTAATATCTAAAAATAGAATAATGCAACTATATCTTTTTTATCAAATAAGGTCTAATTACGTATTTCTAAAACTTAAAAATTGTCATGTACATTCTGTCCAGAGATTTTTCAAACAGTCCCCTGCCACAAATTCAAAGCTCAGATCGAAAAAACCTGTTTCTCTTGCAAATGTTTTTTGTCATGAAGTTTAAATAATCGGTGTGAATTTGCTGAGAAAGGTGATGAAACGATACTTTGTTTAGTTTAAGAGCCACATTTGTGATGAAAGTATGCATCAGGGTCGTTGCGAAAACGGTACTCTGGAAAGTGATTTTATTAATGTCAATTAGTTTAACTATGAAACATATTAGTTATGTCCACGATTTGTGCCTAAATTTATCAGTAGTCTCGTTGCTAATTATGTTCCAATAGTTTTGCAGATATTACGCAACAAAGAGCAAAAACACAGTCACCTGGCACAGTTCACTGCCTAGTTATACTCGGCAGGGGACTTACCCCTATCATGATTTCTCAGAAAAACACAAACTTCAATTGGCCCTATTTCAAACCAAAGTAATAGATTCATTTTCTGAGCAATACAATTATAATTATACAAACATTGCAAAAAACTACGCCTGGACAGAATTCGTGTGAAAAATGACAAGTTTACAGAGAATCGCCCATAAAAGTAAGTATTGCATCAGTGAAAATTTGTCAATTTGAACGAATTTACACGTTATGACATGTGCTGTATTCAATTTTACTGTTTATTTTTTTAAAGGAAAATATGTAAATGTGTATCTGCGTGACCAATTTTTTGGGGACGACTCTACCTCAAAACTTACATGAATTAGAATAAATTAGGTACATACATGTACCAAAATGTGATTCAGTGGTTATTTGTTTTTGCCGCTAGTTATTCTAAGGCAGTTTTTACATACAAGAAAGTAATAGAACGTTTTCAGCATACCGTGATTCCTATGTCTGAAGAAGGTTCAGACGAAATCAAATAAAAAAATTGGCCCATAGGAAGCCTTCAGAAGATACGCTACAGCATCGAGGAATGTATTTCATTAAGATGTAATGGTTTTAAAGGGTAATGAGGGAAATTTGGCTCGTTCAGAAATCAAACCGGTGTGGGATTTTTTAGGCAAAAACTTTGTTCTTTACCTTTTAAAATTACCACTTTTTAATGAAATATACGTTTACGAGTGTCACGTGCAGGACAAAATGGCAGCGTTTTGGAGGATGGCTCCATGTCTCTCAGTTTCGCAAATTTCCTCTCTCCTCTCTCTTCACCCTTTTCCTCCCTAATTTCTTTTTTGGTTGAAAGAGGTATTTCGAAGCACTTACAAATTTAATATTGGTGAACAGGTTCGGATTCCTAAAGAAAAAAGTAGGCAGTTGCTAAAGGTCCCACGGTTCTGAGAGGCCCTAGAGAAACCTTTAAGTGGACACTATGTTTAAGAAAAAGTTATCTCTCCCAACCAAAAATGAAAAGGGATATCGTCCCCCCCCCCCCTCCTTCTCTATCCCAAACTTACTGCTGTCAAACAGAGAAGTGGTAAGAGATCAGGGGCCCCAGGCACAAACAGCAATTAAATTCCCAACTGAAAAGAGGTTCTATTATCCATTTTTCGAAGATTGAGGAGGCCAAAGCCTTTTGTTTTATCTGCTAGAGGACCTGGCAGCTTCCATCTTATTATTTATTTATTTGTTACTTTCAAGAGGATTTGAATTTTGAAAAATACGTGGAATATACTGGCGTTGAGCATTATCAATTTCTATTGATTCGACCGATAATGAATATTACTTAAGTGGTTTGCAGCTTAAGTGATACTATTTCTTGAAAGAAGTCATTGCAACAACTCAAAAAGCTACAACATAATCAGCAACTCAAAAAGCTGCAGTGGCACAGCAAGACAGAGGAGAGTCCCTTTTAACATTAACTACCAATGATAATACAGTAATTCTTGTAAATGCATCGACATTAACCCACCTCCCCGATCCCTTTTTTTTTTTTCATTGCGCACATATGTTTTAATAATTTGAACAGAAAATATAAAATGCAACGGCATAGTTTATTTTTCTGTAATCAATGTTTAATGATGTTTACAAAACACATTACAACAACAAAAATGTCAAGTACAAAAAAATGAAAACTTCATACCAAACAAAATGTTAATTGCTTACACAAATAAAAATGAGCTAAAATTTAGATTGTACAAATGATTTTATTAAACAAGAACTGTCAAAAGGAAATAAAATAGCTGAAAAGGCGACAGCCCAATTTTTATGTACTTTCTATTTGTGCCTGTTTTATACATTACTTGCTTTCCAGAAGCACATTTCTGCATGGGCAAAATTCAGACAAAAAATAATGGATACTTTGCAGTGTTCTTCACTTAAAACAATGTTCATGAGAATAAAAATCCAAGAGCTGAGCCATGTAGAGGCTCTACAGTAGTTTACAGTAGAAACAGTGCCTTTTTCTTTGAGAAAACGAATTTAGATTGAAACCATCACAAAAATTTTAATGTTGATTCTGCTATTCCAGATGAAGTTCTAGCTATACAAATCATCATCACCATCTTCCTGAATGTCAAAGTTCGGTACCCCTTGGGAAGCTCCATTTGATGTCTGTGATGAAGGAAACCTAAACAAAGGAAATTGCAATGAAATAGAAGAATATACATGAAAGATAAAATTACACAATGATTTCAAACAGGCAAACTTTAAAGACTTTAA
The DNA here is from genome assembly GCA_038373865.1 of Uloborus plumipes. NCBI lineage: Eukaryota > Metazoa > Arthropoda > Arachnida > Araneae > Uloboridae > Uloborus > Uloborus plumipes. Next base: position 16,615 of record JAXGGA010011281.1, read on the forward strand.
ATTAGCAAATGTAGTGATTCAATATGCGGTAGCAGATTTTGCTCATTTTTAACAAAGAATTTAAAAACTTTCGTTTGTAACAATTTCCTTTCAAACTTGATTTCAAAGGTCAAGTTTTGATTAAACACTCTTTCACAAGCAGCATTACTCTGAGGATTATAAAATATTTTAAAGTTACTTTAACGAAAAAGATATTTTTTTCTCACTTTCTATAATTGATTCAACAACATTTAATGAATGTAGCAACTACATTAGAATTAGTTTATATGATTGTTCTTGAATGCAAGATAGGAGTTGTTTATTATTTCCTGAACTGAATCTCTACATTTTTTACTCCCAAGCAATATGAGTCTTGCCACCTTAGGCAATAGAAATCTAGCAACAGCAAGTAACCTTTCTTTTGAGAGTTATTCTGTTGAATATGAATGGGTTTTTTTTCTTTTCTTCTTCAGAACTGCATAGTGGTCCCTTTTAGAAGAATCACAATATTTTCTTTTTTGAAAAACAAGAGAGAAGCAATTGTTTTTTATATCAAAAACCAGGAGAAAGAAACAGTAAGATTTACACTGAAAATATTTTAAAACTAAGCATTTTTACTTTTATATTTTACTTGAATCAGTATTTAATTTCATAACATTTGAAATCTTGCACTAAAATCTACAGGACATTTAAATTTCAAAAATGGAAAGAAAAAAAAATTAGATTCCAAACATAGATGCAAAACTACTGCAATTTTCTTCATCAGGATGAAAAAGGAAAACAAAAGTTTTCAATGAATTAAATAATTTCAGAATTATATTTTAATATCATAGAAAATAATAATAATTACTGACACAATTAAAAGCACTTTGGGGCAAAATAAAAAAAAAAAAAGAAAATATCTTATTTGGGGTTATTTCTGCAAATTATTTTTTGCCACTAGATGGTTTGAGAGTTCACAGTAAGAAACAATACAACCAAGAAACAAAATTAGGCTTGAAAAGGAAAAACACATTTAGCAGGTATGGACCTGTTTCTCAAATGTTTAAAACTTTTCCTGAAGAACACTACTGCCTTCATCTTATTTCATACTGCATAATAATTTGCAAACAAAAGTGTGTGCTGGTTTGTCAGTAAATAATTACACAAAATAGAAAGGCCTGGTAAAACTATTTAAAAAAAATACAAACCTGAAATTGGTTCCAAAGCCTCTACTTTGTTGTAATGTTTGAGAAAACATTTCATATTTTCTAATGTCATTATCACTCACTGATCTACGGGCAAATTTCATAGCTTCTTCAAAATGATCACGTCTGATTTCTGGGACAGGATCATAATCATCAGTGTCCTAACACCAAAAAAAAAATTAAACTAAAGTAAGCAAACATGCAAATATTAGTAAAATTAATACATAAAAATTCAAAATTAGTATGAAGTTTTCTCCATAAGCACAACAAATTTGGCTCCCTTTATGTCAACTATTAAGCGGTATATTGAATAACTTGAAACTCAAGATAAATAAAAAAAATTTTTAATCAGCTTTTATTATTAAACTTGCTCTGTCATTAAGAAGTGGAATGAACATTAAACTTGTTGCAGGGGGAAAAAAATAGGATAATAATAATGGTTATTATAAAGTAAGCTGTTAATGAAGTTGACAATGTAATTACAAGCCTAAGCAAGCATATACTTCAGGATTTTGGAGCTTTTGAAACTATTCAAATACAGGTTTTCAAGACTGATCCAAGTCATAAATTGCACAATCCATTGGCATTAGTGTGACATTCTTATATACATATTTATCAGCGAAGAATTTTCAATTTTTATCAGCAAACTTAGGGAATCATTATGCAACAGAAAATAAAGTATCCATTCTCTGAAAAACAGTTGCATTAAATTTCGTTTTTTGTAATTTCCTATTTCCTTCATAAAATAATGATTTGCATGTATTGTAAGAGTGACCTTACAGTAACTTATGCAACACGTACAAATCTTTATTTTTTATCCACAAAATGTTTTTAAGAAAATTGCTACTTTATAATATAACACGTAATGATATAAAATAATGCATAAGGATTAAAAGCGCAAATTTTAAATTTCGGGCATTAATTGCTAATATGTATGTAAAAACCCCAAACATGCAAGTGGACTGAATTTAGGTTATAAGTTTTTTTTTTTTTTTTAAGTTGCTCATCACTATACATTTGTTTAAATTTAACTTATAAAGGTGAAATCAGTTGATTTTTATCAAATAAATTGTGTTCAGCCTATGTGATGAAACCATCTTTATTTTACATAAAAAATCAGGTTTAAATTTGTTTACCATTCTGAAATTTTAAAAATAAATATCAGTTTGTAATAAATTTAGAGCATAAATGAATGGAATGATATTTCATCAATTTTAAAAGATCTTTAGATAAACAACAAAGGCATTGAAATCTCCACATGAAAAATTCAGCTTCTAAAATGTTTTGTTCTAAATGATGGTTTGATGCAACTGTAGCTCTTAAACATTTGTACATTCATAAAATGAAAGAACACATCATAATAATTTAGGACTCATTTGACACTAGAGAAAGAATAAAATGTTTTTTTCCCACATTGTATTGATTAAATAAAAAAATAAATAAACAAAGAATTTAAATTTTTTTAAAAAATAGCTCACTTTTCCTTATATTTATTCATTGGGTTCTAACACCTTCTCTTTTTATTAAAAAATTGGTGCAATTACCTTTGTTCAGATTTTTTTTTTAAAAAAAAGGCTTTTTGAAAATCTGAAAATTGTACCTAGGAAAAAACATTACCATTGCAGAAGCAGCTTCGGGATTTTGTTGCTTTTCTTTCTCTTTTTTAATTTCAGCTTCAATAGATTCTCGGATAGCTAACTTACAGGCACGCTGGCATACTTCTGTCAAATCTGCTCCACTGAATCCTTGAGTGACTTTTGCAATGTAAGTAAGCTCCACACCCTAAGAAAAGAATTAAATCATAAGAAAAGAGATTATAATAATCATGAGATTTATATCAAGTATTCAAAACAAATCACTTTGTATGCTCATGCATCAGAAGTACTAATAACACTTTTATACAGCAAGAAATGCAAAAAGATGTCATTTCCAAAATTTTTAAACATGCCTCTAAAGTTTAAGTTATCCACGCGACTCCTTACTGCTGAATTTTTTTTTCAGCGCTTCATTTTAAAAGAATTTTAAATTAAAAGGAATAAATTGAAGCATATCTGAAAACAAATACTTTCATTTGTAAATTTCAATTTAAAAAATATAAAAAATGAATACCTTGGCAATAGGAGACTTTCGAAGATTCGCTTTTAAAATGGATTCCCTAGATTTATCATCAGGCAATGGAATGTAAATGAGTTGATCTAACCTTCCAGGCCTTAGAATTGCTGGATCAATGATGTCTGGCCTAAAATAAAGAAAGTTTTACGTAATTTGTCATCTGCAAAATGTACTTAAGTTAACCCATTGGTGCCCAGTACCCTAAAAACGGGACGCACTGCATACAAAAACCTGTATTGGGTATATCATTTTACTAGAGCCGTTTTTCACAAGTTAAACAGTCCTTCTTGAGAAAACCAGTTAGAGCCACTATTTGGACATCAGAGTTTATTTATTGACAAGTATTTTCAGACAAATCAGTCAAGCAGCTTGGGTAGCCACAAAAAGTAAGTTTTTTTTTTTACGAACTTATTTTTCATAAAATTAAACCATTTTAAAATGATTTGCTCAAAATTAATCCCTAACGCCTTCCGTAATGTTACTTTGCAAAAGTAAAGTCAAGTAAGGTAGTATTTTGCTCACATATCTGCAAAATATCCCATAAACAGGACTTTAAATAACTTAATAAATATGGCAACAGCGAACTATTTCAAGCCTAAAATGTATGTAAACCATTCCAAGTAAGAGTTTTAAGCAAATAAAAATTGAAAAAAATTGTTAAAAAAAACTTGGGCGTAAATGGGTTAATATGAGATTCTGCAAAAATTTAATTCACATTTTAATTGATATCTCAGCGTATTATATTCTTACAATTGCGCAGTTGGTCTTATTGTTTTCCTTGAAAAATTCGAATTGGATGGCACCTCGTTCGGAACTCTATTCTCAGCGGTTTTTGAGGAGTTCAAGCTTCAGACGTACAGATAGACGCAGACAGATTTTAATAGTATTAATGAGGAATTTTTGATTTGATAAATAATGTAAATGTTAAATTACCTGTTTGTTGCACCAATAATGAAAACATTCTTTTTACTGCTCATGCCATCCATTTCTGTCAGTATTTGGTTAATAACTCTGTCAGCAGCTCCACCTAACAAATATCAAAGAAAGTAAATATAATTAATCTAACGTTTTGTAAAATAACTACATATTTAAAATGAACGTTAACTCTTTTTGCAAATATAAAGTGAAAAATAATTAAATGAAATATACACACAAAGTACAATTTAAGAAATTTTCATTAATCTGAATCATTAGCAACTAATTCTATATTATTCTAACAAGTAAAGGTGCAAACCTTTGCATTTATTAAATTATTTAAATTTATTACACCAGCAGAAATACAGAAATTGCACTGAATGAAATACTTACTTTTTCAAAAATAATAATAATATAATAATTAATATAATAAACAAAGGATGACATTTTATGCTTGTTAATGATCACAACCACTTTGTAACAAGTTTGCACAGTCACGTTCACCCTCAAAAATACAGAAAGTTTTAAATGAATTTGATTACCTGCATCCCCAATGTTGCCACCTCTAGCCTTAGCAATCGAATCTAATTCATCAAAAAACAACACACAAGGTGCAGCAGCACGTGCCTAAGGGAGAAAAAATGTTCTTTCAGCTTCTATTTCAAAACTGTAGCATTTTACTATTCATTACTAAAAAATTTGTCAAAGTATGCAGTCAAGAGACTTAAATATATCAATATCAATGACAGCATATCAGCTATATAAGTTTAAATGCACAAATTAGGAATAAAAATCAAAATTGCCCACTTAGGAGCAATCCAATGCAACAAATTATATTAATCTACTTTTGCTCAAGTTTAGTGAGTTTAAACCTTTTAAACATAGTATGGTGGTTGTAAAATGTTTTACCTTATCAAAAATGTCTCGAACATTTGCTTCAGATTCACCAAACCACATAGTAAGGAGTTCTGGACCTTTCACAGAAATGAAATTAGCTTGGCACTCATTCGCTATTGCTTTGGCCAGCAGAGTTTTACCACATCCAGGTGGGCCATAAAATAGAACACCTCTTGACGGAGTCATACCAAATTTCAAGAATTTATCAGGATATTCAACAGGATACTAAAATTAAGAAAATTAATCAGAGAAAAGATGTTATAAAGCTTACAATTTTTTTCACAGCAATTTAAACATTTGTATTATACTTTATGGATTAAAATTAGCCTTGTTGTGTTTCAAAATGGAACTGAAAATATGATTTAGTTCATTGCTTGTTACCTAATAGCAGAAGGGCCAAGGTATGTTCTTTTTCCTGTATTTTTAATGGTAAATGATTCAAATTCTGAAACAGAATAGTTCATTCTCATTTTATAAGAATCTTACACCAAGAAGTTTTTTGTTCAAAAGTTTGTGCATTCGCATTCTAAATTCATTATCTTATTTTGTAAATAAATAATGAAGTACTGTGATACTAGATCAGAATTTTGAGTTATAAATGGATAATGAGCAATTAAAATAAACTTATTTTGAAAATCCTTCATAATGCTCCTAAAACAAGTGTCTCTCTTTGATTTGAAGCCACGGTATTGTGTAAATTAAACAAGTGGAATCTTGACTTTTGAATTGAGCCACTCTTCTTCTACAAGTACAATATAAATGCATATAGTTTTTTTTTTTAATGTCAACTCTAACTATACGAAAAAACAATTTATCAAAGGCTTTGGTATTTTTGTTTTATTAACAGTGCTTGTGTTTTCTCTCTCTTTTTTAAAAAATATCTGAACACATAACTTAATTCAAGACATAATATAAAAATAGCAAAATACTTGAATCATTTCTTGCAATTCCTTTTTAACTGGTTCCAAGCCACCAATATCTTCCCATGTCACGGTTGGAACTTCAACAACAGTTTCACGTAAAGCACTAGGACTACTTTTGCCCATGGCCCACTGTAAAAAAAAAAGGCATGCTCTTAGTTTTAAGTTTCTAAATACAACTATACAAAAAATCTAGAAGTAAATACAATTGATAAAAGCACTTTTAAATACTGAAATTGTAAAGACTTACATAATGTATTGGATCATCAAAATGCAAAGTTTACTCCTTTAACAAAAAAATCTAATTGATGAATACAGAAATTAATTGGAAGTAGGGGGGGGGGTCAATTCAGAAAACTTTTTTTTAATCGACATTGGCGATAAAACTCTCAATGCAATGAAAAAGCATTCATCATATGCAAACACTATCCTCGACTAGAAAAGAGTTATTTTTTTCATAATTTAAGTTTGGATGAGTAAGTGTTTTCCTTTTAACTACAGTACATTTGTCAGTATTTCACAAAAAAAGTGAGTAACTTCCATAGTTGAATGACAGAGTATTCATAAAAAAAGAAAAACATGTAAATACAATCACAGATACAGCTAGGATTTTGACAAGGTATGAAAATACTCCCAGACTTTTTAAAGCGTGCAATATGTGGAACCAATGAATTTTTAAAATTTTTATTTTATAAAAATAAAAAAATAATAAAAAATTTGGAATATGACACAGCAGATAGCATGAAAACTGAAGATGCGCATTATTTTGACTTTTAGCCCTCAGAATGTTTGGAATTTCGGATTTAAAATTTAATTGAAATATTTCAAACTAACAAAAATACCAGGCGTTGCCTGGGTCAGTAATAATTTCTAGAAGCAATTTATACTCACCTTTGGTTCTTTTTTTCCCCTGAACTGAAAGAACGCAAAACACACCACTTTGACGATTTTTAAAATTTCACTAAATTTGCGGTAACTGTTTTGGGATACCTAGGATAATTTTTCTCCCCTCCCTACTTTATGAAATACATTAAGTATTATTATGTCACTAATTTTTGTCTCAGAGAAATAGCCATCAAATGCTGAGATACTATTGCTGACCATAAAATGACGCTAAAACTTTTTGTCCTCAATGATTTCGAAATTAATAGGGAACATTTGACGATTATTTGTGCAAAAACGCAAATTAATGGTAATGTAGTCTTGTTTAAGGGTTTGATTAATTTAGTAAGAGGATTACCTTACGTTTTGACATAACTTTAAAAAGCTTTTTATTGGATACATACGGAATCGGCCAACAAAAGAAAAAAAACTGAACTTTTCAAATGTGGGAGTAGTATTTCGATCATTGAGATTTTGCCGCAGTCGATAAATATCAGACAATAATCGTTTTATTTTGTTTACTTAGTGTGAGAAGTAAAGTATTATTACGTAGTCTTTGGCGCAAAAACTGGCGTCAGTTGAAAAAAATCGCCGAGCATCTCAGTTATTAAAATATTGTATTTAGAAGTTAGCACCCCAGAGACCTCCGCACCTTCCAATTTGCTTGGATTAACCGGTTATTAAAATCTTGCAACAAATTTGGCAAAATTCCTGTTCAATTGGATATTAAATAACTGCCCAATTGTAAATACCTCCAGAAAGCGCCAAATCAACGCAAACAAATTTAATAAATGCCAAAAAGTTGTATTTAAAGCTCCATCAAATTATAGAATAATGAACCTAATTCATTTATTAGTTGCCAATCTCATCTAGCGATTACGTTACCCATACTCTAGAACATATTTAGAAAACTCGCAAAAATAATTGATGCAGTGAACAGAATACAATTTATACTACAAAATAATATTTGCATGTTTCAAAGAACAATAAAAACACATTAAGGATACATATTCTACTTACAACTAAAACTACAAAATGTTTGAAAATACAAATCATGGCAAAAGCTCGTTAGTGAGCGGGAGCGTTTTCGGTGTCTATGTAAAAGCCTGGATATTAACCATGAAGCTGAAAAAAACTTTCTTTTTTATTTGACTTGAGAATAGCCTTGAAAAGTTAATGCGAAAAGCAGAAATGATACACGCAATTCTAGCTATCAACAGGAAGTTGAGATGATGCACTAAATATTGAATACGTTTGTTGGAAGCCTTCGCGGATTTATGCGAAAAATGTACCTTAAATTGGAATGAAAAAGGCGCTACCAACGAACTTTTCCGAATATCGTTATAAATTATAGCCTATGTGTTATTCTGATGTATAAGCTACATTATGATAAAAGTTTCATTAAAATCCATTCAGTAGTTTTTGCGTGAAAGAGGAACAAACATACATCCATACATCCATCCATACAAACTTTCGCATATATAATAGTATTAAGATTGTAAGTTTTCAATAATTCTAAATTTAACAAGAAAATAAGCTTGGCTAAATTTTCAAGACCCCCTTTTTTCTTTCAATACGTGGAATCTCCTTGAAGAGGCGTAAAAAAATACCTGAATACAAAAAATTCTCACTTTTAAAAAGTAATAATTTAAGGGTAATCTTAATTTTAAGCATTGCCTGGACGTCAAATAATAATCTTCAATAATTTTACCAACGTAAGTGTCCCAGCATTTGTTATATCAACTTATTATTAGAGTTTTGCAACAGTGTTTTATTAAAAAAGAAATAAATACTGTTGAGCAGAAGAGTAAATTAAGGTCATTCAATGTTCAAACACACAAAAATTAAAACAATGTTGCAGACATGAGTTTTGGCATTACAAGGAATGCTTTTTTCAATGCATTCATCCATCAGCTCACATTTTTACATTGAAAAAGGCATTTCTTGTAATGATGAAACATGTGCCAAAAAATCTTTTAATATTAGTGCAGTTAAACTTAGAAAAACCTTAATTCAGCGGTTAATTCGGTAAATTTTATTTCAACTCTGCGCAGTGCCCAAAGAAAAGCAAATCATTTGACAAAAGCCAGAAGAATCATATACAATAATATGTAACTTGATTTTAAAATCTTTGTTCAGTCATTTAGAAAAAGTTGACAGTATTTTCTAAACATTTGAAATACAAAGAAATACAGAATTAAAGGTTAAAAAGAATTATAGCAATAAATATACAACAAATACAAACCCTAAAGTTATCCATTGTGACAGCAAGCGAATTTAGGACCTCAGCATCAATTTGTTCATCTTCAAGATCAATTAAATCCATTTTTTCACGAATTTGTTGCAATGCAGCTTCAGAACACAGAGCGGCAAGATCAGAGCCAACAAAGCCATGTGTTTCTGCAGCAATCTATGAAAGAATAAATTTCATGAAGCACTTAAAACAAATAAAATTTTGAGGTTACACATTTATGCAAATCTTTTAAGTGGAGAAAGCACTTGGCATAAAAATGAGCCCTTAACCTTTAGGAAAAATTAAATACTTTTCTTGTCCAACCATTTACTCATTGGGACATTTAAGATTGACTGCAGGCAAAAAAAAAGGTGCATAGAAAGCATGAAAAATTACTAAATAGTCAATGGTTAAACATCTTTGAAACACAATTGACAAACTCCATTTTTTCCTCAGATCTTTCACTGTTGGAGAATTAGATTTAAAAAAACATTTTACATGCACAAAAATCAAAATCTTAGTAACTTTTGCAGTCTCAAACTTCTTACACTGTACTAAATAGTCTAGTTTTCACTATTTTTGATATCTTCACAGACAATCAACAAATCCGAAAGCCTGATTTGTTTTGGAGCAGAATTTTAAGTTTTTAAACTGCACCTAAAAGTTTCTTTTCTTGGCAAGGAACTGGCAAAAAGGACGATTAATCTGGAAATCCGAGTCCATTTTTTAAATGTCTATTCAAATATTTGCTGTATCGAGCTTATTGCAAATATAACATTTTAGAAATGCAAAAAGGAATTTGACTTAAATCTAATATTATTTGGAATTTATAATAGAGTGCGGCAAAAAAAGGATAAAAGAAATTGATAAAGTTTATTAAATGAGAACTCATGCCAAACTTTTGAGTTCAATTTAACTGATAACAAAATAAATATCAATATGTATACCTTTTCTAAATCAACATCATCTGCCAATTTCATGTTCTTAGTATGAATTCTTAAAATTTCAAGACGACCAGTAGCATCAGGAATACCAATATCAACTTCACGATCAAAGCGACCTGTAATTTTAAATGTAATTATAATTCCCTAAAATATTATTTGCCAAGTCCTGATAAAATTTAAAATTGTTTGCAAATTCAAATAGTTTGTTAAAAACTTCATGCAAAAAAAAGCTGTGCCCTTCCCAAAACTTATACCATGGATATCAACTAAAATAAAAGTTGAAAGTCAGTTGTAGTGCCACCATGCAACGAGCATGTTTTATTTCCCAAGTTGCATTTACACTTGTTACTGAGTATTAATTGGGAGAACCTAAAATTGGTGATAAACATTTGTCACTCACCAAGGAAAAAATTTACAAATTTTTTTTCAAAACAATAAAACTGTCTGTAAACTTCGAAAAAGTTCTGTGAATGGGGTTCACATATCTGTCTATATTATCTGGGTCTGTTATCTACTGTAGTGTTGTATATTGCACTACATGAACTGCGTTCATAGCTAAGTTTTTTTTCACCTTTTAAATGTAGAACAAAACTGGAATTCTAATGATCAGTAAAATTACTGTCAAAATTTTAAATAACAGATGAGCAGAATTTAACTGGTAAATATAACACAGTTTGAAAATCACCAATACATCAACTTTCATAACAATCATTAAGACAAAATAATATCAGCTTAATATGTAGTAATATAATGAAACAACAGTATTAAAGAATACTTTGTTATAAAATAGTTAATATTGAAAAAAAGTTATGCTGAAGAACAAACAACTGGGACAAATAGCTATCTTAGGAGGTAAAAGAAAAAAATATATAAAAAAGTTTTTTTTTTTTTTGACTTAATTTTACTCAATAAAAACTAGTAAATTAGAAAGAAGGAAAAATATGAAAAATGAAGTGAACTTTACAACTGTATGTGCTAAGTTGCCTTTTTTTGAAAAGAAATAAATACAAAAGAGCTATTTCCTAAGCTAAATTGGTTTATTCTGTTTTTATTCTGGCAACTGTACGGCTAAAATAGTGGCAAGATTTTAAAGACTGACCAAATAATTTTACAAATAACAAGCTTGAAGGAGAAAACAAACTAATAACATTAAAGTTGTGTGATTTCTCAAAGAACCAAGACAAAAAGATGATTACCAAACCGTCTCAATGCTGCATCAATACTGTTTGGTCTGTTTGTTGCAGCCATTACAATGACATGGGATCTTTGCTTAAGACCATCCATCAGTGTTAGTAGTTGGGACACAATTCTTCTCTCTACTTCACCTTGTGTCTGAAATTAAATAAAAAATAGTATAAATAGCTGAAGTTTATCATTGAATTTTTGAAAAGTTGTGTTTATCAATGCATTTATATTATGAAAATTAAAAACTATACACTAAATTAACTTATCAACATAGCTATACTACACTTGCAATACACTGCCAGCTTATTTATTCCAACCATGTACTGGAGTCTCGTGCTTTTTTTGCACTCATTAGCATGGTATAGGAATTAAACGAGCTGGAGGCCAAAAATCCTCTCATAAAGCAAAGAGAGCCAACAAAAACTGGTAGCAGCCCTTGCTTAGGGGCGGTTACTTACTGCTTCATATATTACACTTGTCAAATTATTATAAAATATAATTATTAAAACACCAGAAAATCACCTGTCATGTTTTTAGGATGCAATGGTTTCTTCTTTTCTTATAGATTTCCCAGAACTTGACTAAACATAGTCACTTTATCTTTTAGTAGAAATTAATGCAGAATATAATCATAGGATCCACAAATATTATCAAACCAAAATAGATTTTTTTTCCTTATAAATTCCTTGATTTATTCAATGCTACTTACCCCCTCAATTTACCATACCTGGCAAGCAGCAGCTGTTCGTGTCATTGCTACCCCTAAAGTTTTAGACCTCCTTGAAATGAACATTTTATCCCACGCCCCTTTCTCTTGATTTCTTCATCTCTGATGGTTGGATTGAGCCAATCAGAGAATAGTGTTTTTGCTCTATTTCTGGGCTTCCCTTTCTTTCATTGGCTACCTCACTTTGACAACCCTTTGTAGACAAACACAGGTGGTTGAAAAATGTCAAAATTTATGGGTGGAACTTTTGCATGAACACCTGTGTTTATAGCAAAGAGAGTGACTCATATATCCCAATTTTGAAGGTGTGATATATATCTGAAGATATCAAGACCAGGGGTCTGTCCAGGATTTTTCACAGGGTCCGTTTTTTGTGAAAAACTAAATAAATTTGTGAAAAATCAAATAATTTTGCGAAAAATCAACTTTGAAATAAAAAATTGCAAAAAAAAAATTTTTTTTTGAATTTAATAAAAAATAAAAATATATTTTATTTATTTTCCTCTTAAGAAAGCGTATTAAACATCAAAAATGCGAAAAATCCGATTCCTGTAGCGGATGAAAAGAGATTGCAGTTTTCAAAGTGATGGCATCAAAAGCATAAGAATGGAATCTAAACGAATTTCGGTAATTTTTTTTTTTACAATTGCATTTTAAAGGTCTATGATAAACATATTATGAAAGTCTGTTTACACAATTAATGCAAAAATAAAATGAAACCATGAATTCAGCATTTAACATTTAGACTCATAAAACATCAGTTAATTTTGCTTTAAAAAATTTTAAATAGTGATCTGAACAAAAAATATAAAGCGAATTTTTATTTATTTGCCTCCTAATAAAGAGCAATTAGCTTGAAAAATAAGTAAAATTCGATTTTCATATTGGATATAGAGATCACATTTTTCAAAATGAAAGAAGTATAAAACGGTAAATTAATAATTTATTAAAGTCAAATAATTTTAGAATTACATTTTATCAGGTTTATATGATGAATGTCATTAAATTATCCCAGACATATTCGCCGAAAATTCGGAGGAAAAAATTCGATAGGGAGACGTAGCAAAGTAGACAATACCGGACTTCCAATATTAACAGACGAAAAAATATTGCTTCCTGAATGTAACCAAAACACCACCCTTGTAAGCAAAAAAAAAAAAAAAATCCAGATAATTTTCTGCCAAAATAAGGTCAAAACATCACGACAAAGACATCAGATTGCGATAATTTAAAATAGCTAATCACTCTACCAGAAGTAATCCCATATTTTTTCTCTAATCCTAGCTATCTGTTTACAGTTCTAAGTTCATTTCACAAATAATTGCTATAATTATTATTTCCTTTTCGTTTAAGTCAAGAGCAGGGAGAAAAATCCTTACTCTGTATTTCAAGAGAAATCTATAACAACAACATCGCAGCAAGTCATTTTGATTTGCATATGATGAAGCAAACAAGCTGAACTAGTTAGTAAAACAAAACAGCTATTTTTTTTACGTTTTTATTTCTTTAAAAAAAAGGAACAAAAAGTGCTGCATTTTACATTGAAGATTTATCGCTAGCTCAAAGTATTGCAGGCAGGAAGTCCCTGCCGACTTTTTTTTTTTTTTTGCAAAATTGTCGGATAAGCGATTCACTTCTTTAACTTCAGAAAAGGCCCAAAAGTCATGGGCTTTTACACAGAAATATGCTATGCGTTATTTTGATTTCAGATTTACTTCTTGAATGAATAATGTGTGAAATGTTCGCCTTGTTTGATCAGCATTTTGTGAAAGGTAATTTTGCTTGATCGTATTTTTGTGAAGGGTCCGTTTTGCGCGATCGTATTTTTGTGAAGGGTCCGTTTTGCTCGATCGTATTTTTGTGAAGGGTCCGTTAACGGACCCGAATTTCCTCTGGCCAGACCCTTGAAGACCCAACTGCATAGCCACCCACGACATGAGCAGTTAGTCGTCAATGCTATGGTTAGTAGTCAAGGCAAATAGCCCCCTATTTCAATCTTCTTGTAAGGTGCTTCACATACACAATGACGACATGACTGCTGCTAGTTTCGGAAATCGATAAAATATCTTTGAAAACTTTTTTATTAATGTATGTAAAATATTAGCTTTTTGGAGATCCTGATTAAAAAGGTACATTTGGAATATTGAATAATGGTAGTATTCATATGAATGAGCAATACACTTTGTTTGCATTTGAGGATAGAAACAAAATTCCACTCTTCACCGGATAAACCTTTAGCTGAAACCTCTACCGCAAAAAAAAAATTCTTATTCTGTTCATTATTAATGCAGTTTTGTGTTCGTTTATAATAGCATGCTGGCCAGATGAACAATTAACACTGAGAATAAAGCATTTCAAGTGAAAATAATTAAAAAAAATTTCACAATAAAAATTACCTTTTCTCTTTTGGGAGCAATAGCATCCAACTCATCAATGAAAATTATGGAGGGAGCATTCTTCTCGGCCTCCACAAATGCTTTTCGCAAATTACTTTCAGACTCTCCAGCCAACTTGCTCATTATTTCAGGTCCTACAGTAAAAAGTTAAATGTTTAAATAGGCAAATATGTTTAGCAGAAAAAGCAAAACAATGTTCATCAGATCCTCATCAATCTGGACTAATAGAAAATACAGGTCATCTGAATTAAAGAAAATATGAATAAAAACAAAATAACCTAATTATTAAGTTAAGGTATTTGAACTATTGTATACAGTTAAAATGGATTTTTAATTCAAATTTGTCAAATGTAAAACTACAAAGATAAATATCTATTGTATATACAAAAATTTTACCTGCAATAAACATCAAAAGCACAACTACTTTGATTTGAAAAACTACCTTTTTATATAGTATGTATATTTTAATAGCTTAATAACAGTTCACTATACATTGATTTCTCAGCTTCCCAACAGTTGTATAATATGTCAAAATTTATTGGCAGAAAGAAACACCGAGAAAAGGCTACTACTCAACCCATCTCATAGCCAGCAATGTAATAAAACTTGAAAACTGCAGTCTACTATTTTAACTAATGGGTTAGATGCTTCAGACATTTGAAGAAATTTTTATTTGAGCACTTAATATATCCAATGACATTTTAACATGCATCCACATTTTACTACAAAAAAATTTATCAACATATTTCATTCTTTCAACTTGTATTAGTGTTTAATAGGCCTAAAATTATAAAATGTGGCTAAATTTATATTGTGCCATAAAAATTCATAAAATATCATACTCCAACATCACATTAAAAATTAGCGCAACTTCACAAGCATACTTTATGATGTCTAAAATTATTGGAAAAGTTCTACAACTAAACAATAAAAAAAAAACAGACATTTTTGAGGGGGCAAGGGGCATGCCTGTCATTTTTTCCCTCAGAGCAAAAAAATTAATACAATGAATTCTTTATATGTACATGTAAAGAATATGTACTGAATATGTACCTTTTGACCCCCCCCCCTTCCTCCCACACACAGAAGAAAATTTTGAAAGGATGTTCCTGTATTCGGACATCCTGCATAATATCATGCAATTTCAATGTACTTTTTCAAATAATCTAGTACTTTTGAAGGTTATAAGAATAATTTTTATGAAATGTGGGGCGGAAAGAGTTGTCACACTAATAACAAGAAACCAAATTTGTTTAAAGTCTCAGAGGTTAGAAATCACTAAAATGTAATTATATTCTTGAATGTAAGTTCAGTTTTAAAAAAGTGAAAATGAAATCCAAAGAACTAATACCATTTATCAAGAAGAAGAAAGCTCCAGTTTCATTAGCCACAGCTCTTGCAATTAGAGTTTTACCCGTGCCAGGAGGACCATATAACAGAATACCCCGAGGTGGCTAAAAGTTCAAAATAATTAGAATTTGATTAAAGATAATTACAATAAAATAAATTATTAGATGTTAGAAAGCTTGGTAATTCATCGATACATTGCAAGACACTACTGCTGTGTGTGAAGCCTTTGAACTGTGATTTTGACTTTGTGTTTTCGCGTATTTGGATGTAAATACAACAAAAGAAATTGAATTAAACTTTATTTTTAGGAATACATTTTAGTCTTCTATATATAATAAACAATGTGAAGAGTTGAACAAATATTAGAAAAAATTTTTTACACTAATTTGCTTTAGTCATGGGATAGCTTTCACTCTACTGTTACATAAACTTTGTTATACTGTTATTTACTTATTTTTGCTATTAATTTGGCTAAAACTAGCAGCAGAAGAGACTCTCATAGCTGAGTCATTCCATGTCAAGTGGACTAGTGGTCCCCACCCGACCATCTTCGATTTGAATTAAATTTTACAGAGGTGCAAACATACCTATGAAACTAACATGTGCAAATTTTTAGCTTCCAAGATCCAAATCTGGGGGAGCTAGGATCCTGCAAAAAATGTGGTCCAAAATAGCGGACCAGCTTCGTGAAACGAAGTGCAATGTTTAGGTTAAGGTTGCAGAAAATTTTATCACACTGGGGGCCCAATATTTTTGGAGCTTAAAGTACTTTTAGTTTTTAATACTCTCCAGTATTTTTTGTGAGATTGCGCTAATAGAATTTGTGTAGCACGCATCTAAACTTGCGATAAAAAGCGATGGGGCAATTTTTTGCCTTTATTTCAGGTTGTCATAAATTTTTAACAAAAACGATTTAAAACTTCTTACTTTGTAGTTCTATAGTCAAAGTACTTGTTTTTAACGGGTTGCAGCTGCAAAGCTGAAATATTGATTTTATAAAAGATATTGTCGTCCAAAGTGTCTGTAAAAATCATTTTAATGAAAAATCGCCTGTTTTCAACTCACTATATCTCAGGTTTGTCACCTTCAACCATTTTTTTGTTGGTACCATTAGAAAGAACAGATTTAATTTATGCAGATACGAAAAAACTGATCTGTTCTGAAAGAACAGATAAAATTTTCTGCAGTCTTAGCCTAATTATACCAATTCTTCATAACTGGCAATAATTCGAGCTATTTTTTTCATCCTTATTCGAAAGAACACCATCGAAAAAAAAACTCATTTCGATAGGAAATAATCTGTTCTTTCTAATGGTGCCAATGAAAAAATGGTCGAAGGTGACAAACCTGGGATATAGTTTATTGAAAACAGGCGATTTTTACAGACACATTGGACGACAATATCTTTTATAAAATCAATATTTCAGCTTTGCAGCTGCAACCCGTTAAAAACAAATACTTTGACTATAGAACTACAAAGTAAGAAGTTTTAAATCGTTTTTGGTAAAAATTTAGGACAACCTGAAATAAAGGGAAAAAATTACCCATCGTGTTTTTTCGCAAGCTTAGACGCGTGCTACACAAAATCTAATAAGCACAATATCACAAAAAATACTGGAGAGTATTGGCAACTAAAAATACTTTAAGCTCCATAAATATTAGGCCCCCCGTGTGATAAATTTTTTTACAATCTTAACCTAAACATTGCAACTTGTTTCACAAAGCTGATCCGCCATTTTGGACCACATTATTTGCGGGATCCTAGCTCCTCCAGATTTGGGTATTGGACGCTAAAAATTTGCACAGGTTAGTTTCATAGGTATGTCTACACCTATGTAAACTCTAATCCAAATCGGAGATGGTCGAGTGGGGACGATTTGAAAAATTGGTCCAGTTGACGTGGAATGACTCAGCTATAAAAAAACATCAAAACTTAACAGTAAACTTTTGGCTACTTCTTACACTTGTGCTGGCAAAAAACATATTTTGTTCATCTGAGATCAGACTGATACAAAAACTTCTATCGCTAGATTTTATGAGATTTCTATAGAAAGTTAAAGAATTAACACAGAATCATTTTTGTAGTAAGGTGTTTACTTTGAGGCATGTAAAAAAATCTTACTTTTACACCAATTGCACGAAAGAGACTGGGATGCCTAAGAGGCAGTTCAACCATTTCTTTAATTTGGGCAAGCTGTTTTCTACAACCGCCCACATCATCATAACCAACGGCATTTAGAGTTTCTTCTTCTTCCTAAAACATCAATTCAAAACAAAAAAAAAATTATAGAAACTAACATAAAACACTTTAAATGTTAATCTTTTCTACACACTTAACACATCAAATTCGAATTAAAAAAACATACATGCACAAGAATTATTATTCTTTAATTCATGCATCAAGTAATATTAGAAGCATTCAAATTTACCTCTCTTTTAATGGGATCACCTTCACAGTGAATCACTGTATCAGGAGCAACTATACAATATGGGCTTGGATCAGTTTCCACAACTTTAAACTCAACTGCACGCATGCCTCCTCTAACGATGAATAGATCACCCTTATGTATGGGCCTATATGCTTCTAAGAAGTAAGGCTTTAAATACACATCAAATAAACTCCTGTAAAATATAAAACACACAATTAAGAGCATTTATATGAAAATATATGTGGTAACTGAAAACTGCAAAATTATGCAATAATATGAGACATTAAATTGCAGATTTAAAATATTCTCAATCATGATCACCGTCCGCATATTACAATTAACCTTGAGGGTCAAAACTTAAAACATTAAAATTTTTCTCTAGATAACATGAGAAACACAGAAAATAAAAAATATTCGTAACATTATAGTTTGTTAGCCTCAAATGCAGAATCTTGTGGGAAAATTGAAAACTTTTCTATATACTAAAATTAATTAGTTGTTTTATTTGTTCACAAATAAAAACTGGCAACAAATGAAAAATCAACGAATTTTCTTTCCTTGCCTGCCAACAATAAAATTGTTATCACTGAATCAAGGGTTTAGAATTGTAGTTAAAATTTGTTTAAAGAGGTTATGGTTTTGGTTCTATAAAACTTGGAAGCTCTAAAGAAAGACCTTCATACACAGAAAAGTTCTTTTAATTGGTGCTAATATTTTTAATGTGCAAGAAGGTTTTCACAACCAAATTTACAAAAGAATGAAAAATTAATTTTAAATTATTATCCCCAGTAATTGAGCTAGGAAAAAGATGTGTCCTAGCTAGGAACTCCGATCAAGTCACCTTTCAAGCAAAAAAAAAAGAAATTGGACATCCATTCAGGAGCTACTGTTCCACAAACCAAAATACAGATAGACGCGTCAAACTTATCAAGCTCTTCCTTTAACAGCAGGGATTTAAAATAAAATTAAGAGACATACCGTGGAATGTCAAAATGGCTTCCTAACATTCAAAATAATGAAACATTTGCAAGATGCAAAAGGATTATCATCTCAAACATAAGCAATTTTGGATCAGTTTTTTCCCCCGTACGTACCACAGCTTCGTGGTTTAATCGTGATAGGGCCCTGAAGAGCGCTCTGTTCTTAATTTTGAACCAGAACCTAGGGTCGAGCAAACCCTAGGCCCAGCACCCCCAGAGGTATCGTTTCACTTGGAGGACTTTGTGACCACGACATTTTTAACGCCTCCCAGCCACCATTAATCAAGACGGTGGATCTTTGATCGCCTGGGATCGAACCCAGGTCCCTCCGGACACGAGTCCGATGTCTTACCGATCGGGCCACCACGGCCCCTCCAGTCGGGTACAAGAGAGAGTGACTCAAGAAAGACTTAACTCATTGCAGTTTGTTACCGTATGCCCATGTTTTAAAACATTTACTCAGCCAGCAGAAATTTCGTAGCAGTTTTAATGCAATGAGCATTTAAATTTACTAGTTAAAACTTAAACATCAGTGAAAAAGCACTTTTTATCTTTCAATATTTTTTATTTATACGCCTTCCATATATGGGAAAAAAGGGTTTAAAGCAAAATTTAAACTTTCAACAATGCTCAATGTTTGATTTCAAATATTCATGTAAGAAAAGAAACATGTAATGGCAAAAATATTTGTTTTGATATAAAGGTTAATGGCTTAGGAGTTTTTTTTTTAACAAATTTCCGAAAAAAAATGACACGTAACTCAATTTTTTAAAAGTACAGGTTTTGAAAAATCTCCCATTTTTATTTTCATATAAAATAACAATAATAAAAAAAACATCCTGGAACATTTTTTAATGTGAAGGTAACACAATGTACAATAGAGTCAAAAATAAATTAAAGATGACATCAACATGTGTGATTAATATTAAAATAAAATTTTTAAAACTAACGAAATAGGCATACTTAAAAAACTTTCTAATGGCAACAAAATCATTCAAATAAATCTAAATATTTTGAAATAATTTATTTACCCTGTAAGACCTTCGACAGTATCATCTATAGGTAACACATGAATTCTTTTGCCGTATTTAACATCAGGACAAGGTTGGATACTGGAAAAAAAGAGTTAGCATAAAAAAAAAATCACGCTTAAGAATTTAAAAAAAATAAAGAATTCAAAATATAATTTCAGAAAAATGAGTTAATAAATTCTGGAAATTAATTTCAGTTAATAAACAAAAAATGCTTACTTAACAACATCACCAAGTCTCACACGCAAATTGTTTCGGACACATCTGTTCATACGAATTTTCTCATGGGGAACATTATCGTTTGAAAGTACAATGCAAACAGTTTCTCGACGCTTCTTGCCTTTTAACAATATTGTGTCACCACGAAACAACTGAAGATCATTCATTTTTGTCTGAAATAAAAATTCAAATAATGTCAAACATGAAAAAAATTTTAGGAGCATAAATCAAATACATTCTATAGGGAAAGAAGTACAGATCAGAATTCTTTCTTGCCCCAAAGCTTTTATTTTTTTATGACAGTAAACAACTTTCATATAAATTTAAGTAATACCATACCCCCCATTACCTCTTATCCATCTCTCATGAAAAAAGGTGAAAAAACTGATTGAGTGCTTGATAACACAAATTATCATAAGTCTGATCAGTAGTACATATAATATCAATACAATTTAAGGGTTTGCATATACTTAGGCTTTACTTGTAAATTGATATTTTTCGAAAAATTAACTTTATTTTTTAAGTTTTCAGAAAATAAATACCCCAAACAGTCACAGAAATTTACTTAAGATGAATACTTATAGAATATAATGAGAGTAAAGCAATCTTTTTTTTTTCTTTTCCAAATGACGAGTGAGAATTGTATTGAGAGTAAGATACACTGAATCAAATTTTGTAGTTCAGAACGAGCACTGAATGAACTTCCCCTTATGTATTATTCAGTCAGAGGTATTTATTGCTTGTTATATGTCTTCAGTATTTTTTTTTTTTACTGCACATAACATGCTGCAGGGGTGATTATGAGTTCATAAAAAAATCCCTGCAGTTTTAAAGCGAAAATGTGTGGTGTCGAGAGGGGTCACATTTCATATATTCGAAAAGTTTCAAAGTTTTTAGTCAAAATATTGTGCATGCATTTAATTAAATTGTGAATGAGTAAGTTACTTTTGAACTTGTGTTGCACAGTAAATTATCTCCAAAAAATCATTTTAAGGAGAAAGTAAAAGTCATGCAGAATTACTGTTTGTTGTGGGAAAATTTATAAAGTAATGAAAGTTGCATTTGTTAGTGAAAAATTGGAACAGAATTTATCTAGATGCAGTATCTATATATCTCTTAATCAATACCATATGACCTGAGTATAAGATATCATATTTATCAATATTGAAATGGAATACTATTTAAAGATGTTATGTATGTTAAAAAAATGAAATAGTTGAAACAAAAATAAAATTCAGCCAGAGATTCAACATTTAAGTTTTTGATATTCGACACTTTTAAAGAGCATGGAATTTCGCTCAAAATGAAAATTTTAATAATTTAATTAAAACAAAAATATTTGTTTGCCTTTCAACAAGAAATAGCCGAAAGATCCGATTCTCACAGCGGATGTAGAGATCGCTATTTTCAAAATTAAGGCGTTTAAAGTATGAAAATGGCATATAAAAGAATTCAAATGAACTTACTTCAGATATACAATTGAAAGTCCTAATTGAAGCAAAAATTAAATTGAATTTGAGCTCCAAATTTTAACTTTTTTGAAATTATGATTTTCATAAATGACACAGAACTTCTCTGGAATTTTTACATTTGTGATTTTTTAATATAAATAAAACAATATTTTATTTGTCTCCTAAGAGGTAATAAGCATCAAAAATGAGAAAAATTCTATTCTCATATTGGATGCAAATCGATTGCATTTTTTAAAATGAAGGCATACAAATAAAAAAAGATGCAAATAAAATAATTTATTAAAATAAAAAAAAAAATTAGAATAGCATCTTAACATTTCTATTTGATGAATAATATTATCTGTGTGATCACTGAAAATTCGAAAGAGCAAAAAATATCGGAGGTGAGAAGAAAAAAGCATAATTGAAAATATTTTATTTCCGGTATTTTTGAACATGAAAATACCAGAATCGATTTTGAAAATACCGGAAATTCAGTAAAATACCGGAACACAATCATCCCTGTTGCTGTTTTATGCTATTCTTTCAAAGCTTATACTTTTAAAAGTTGTACAAAATACCAATATTTCTGCTCAATTGTGTTTTGATACTACTGTTACCACCAAGAACATTGCTCTAGCACCGGCGATTTATTGAGGAGACTAAAAATCTCGACATAAGTGTAACAAAAAATAAATTACCTGTGAAAGATCAACTACAGAATTATCATCATTCACAGCTTCTTCTACCAACAATCTATTTGGTTTCTGCTTTGTCTTCAATATTGCTGTTGCTAACTCCTCTTGGCTATGAAAACAATGTTAATTCAATTGTTGATTTCAAAATATACAAAAAAGTAATTTATTGATAAATTGAAAAATATTTATAAAAGTACTAGTTTACTACCCCCATTAGCAATGCTTCAAAATTAATACCTCATACAAATAAAAAAATTTTGTTTATAGTATAGGTAAAGAGGGAACAGGTAGAACATCAACTGTTCATCCCCCTAAAAATTCCAATAACTTTTTAATAGATTATGCTTTGGCACAACAAACATAACATAGTTTTCTTCCATGCTAATTCATTTTTATTATGAGTATTGGCAACAATCTTGAGGCAACTCTTTGACAAAGTTCTAGACTGAGAATTTTGAATAGTAGATACAAAGTTATTAAAACCATAAAAATGGTAGCTGTTTTTTAAAAAGTATTAAACAGTGCAAAAAATAAATAGCCTATTCACTATCAATAATACTACAGTGGAGGCACGTTAACTGAACCATTCGTTAATTGAACTTAATCGCTTCAATGAATCAAATCGACAAAAACAGAACAAAATACAGCTTTAAATAAACTAGCCATTTTATTAAATAAGCCACCATATTGAATCAAATCTGCTTGGAACAAACAGAATTCATATACGCGACAGAAATAACAGCATTTCAATGGACTTATTTTCTAACATGAAGTTATAAAACATACAAAAGGAAATTTAAAAAAAATGTTTTAATATAATACAAATGCAGGCTAAGAATAAATAAAATGAAAGCAAATGTAACAGCTAATACAGTCTATGGTTTAAATATTATTCAGAAAATTTGCCGCCTGAAATAATCTTTCAAGGAAATTGGGTATTATAAGAGGTTGTAAATATAAAAATCAGGGTTGGGTTTTTGACGTCAAAAACCAGTTTTTGACATGACATGTCGAAAACCTGTCAAAAACATCTAAAACCTGTCGAAAACGTCAAAAACCTGCCGAAAACTCAAATACAGTGGTTATTGAGATTGTTTTTAACATATAAGGTTTCTCATCCTGAAAAATATTTTAAATAAAAATTTATGCATCTTATCAATCAAGTTTAATAAACATTAAATTAATAAATTTAATGAAAATTATTTCTCATTCTTTTAAACAACTTGTTTTGCCATGAAAAAAGTTAAATATTAAAACTTTAATCCAGCTTTTAAAGTACTTTTGTTCAAATGTTTATATAACTATCAATTAGTTATCTTATCAATCAAGTTTAATAAAAATTAAATTAATAAATTTAATGAAAATTAATTCACATTCTTTTAAATTAACTTGTTATGGAGTGAAAAAAAGTTAAATATTAAAACTTAAATCCAAATTTTGGAGTAGTTTTGTTTAAATGTTTTAATAACTATCAATTAGCTATTTTATTAATCTAAAAATTTTCATATCAGAATTTAAAGTGTGTTTTTTTTCTTCTGAGTAAAAGCAAAACTAAATTAATTAGTACTCAGTGTACAAATCTGCTAAATATTTTTGATCAAGGTATTTTTTTTATTTATTTATTAGTTACTGTTGTTACTTTTATAATCAACTTTATCTGAGAATTACCATAAATATTCTGTACTGGAAACTTATTGTTTCAATAGTATTACTGTGGTTTCTTTAAAAAACCCATAACAAAAAATCAATACAAACTTTACTCATTTTTCAGCACTTAATTAATGTACCCACTTCATTTTTAAAACCCTGTTACAGTAATTTACAGTAAAAACCCTGTTACAGTAATTTCTCGAAGCAATAAAGCCATTTGTTTGATTTTTTAAAATGCTAGTTAACATTATTCACTCCAGAGCCCTTCAATTCTGTACCTCAGAACCAGACTAACGTAAGTCCACTTTCGTCATTTTTCGGTAGAGGGGAAAAACGATTGTCGAATACATCGTTTTTCCCCTCTACTGAAAAATGACGAAAGTGGACTTACGTTAGTCTGGTTCTGAGGTACAGAATTATGTTTAGGATTGCTTATTACACTTTATTTTAATAACCTAAAACTATTTAAAAATTTATTTTGATTATCAATATCAAATTTAAACATGTTTTGGACAGAAATTTAGGTTTTTGACAATTGTGTCAAAAACCATGTCAAAAAAGGGTTTTTGACATGACAATAAAAACCACGGTTAAAACCTCTGACTGTCAAAAACTTGCCAACCCTGATAAAAATGTACCCTTGATCCCCCTCCACAAAAAAAGATCATAAAAATCTTTTTCTTTTAATGAGATTAGATTTTAAAAAAATGCTACGAATCATTCATTCTGTTCCTTTAACTGAAAATATTCAATCAGAAATTAAAGAAAATTAATTAGCAAATTAATTTGTACAGAATCAAGATAACGCTTACCCAAGGACGGATCCAGAAACTTTTCAAGGGGGGGGGGGGCGATTGATCAAGACACAAGGCAGTGTGTCAGCCAAGTTCGCGCTGCACATCTGCTAGTGTATCTTTACACGAACCATTTCGGGCTACTTTCGACCCCTCCGTTTCTCAAGAACTACTTCATCTACATGCTTTAAATTTTGTAAGTCTATTAGAGTGACATAGAATACCCATAATCCTAAATTTTATGAATATATCTCTTTTAGTTTTAAAGTTATTAATATTTGAAAAGTGAAAATATGGCGATTTTTTTATTTAGATTATACACTCACTCATCAAAATGTTTACCTACTTCCAAGTGTCTCAGAATCTTAAAATTTGGCATCAAGGTATATTTCCATACACTAACTATGGGAAAAATCTAAAAAGTCCAAAAACTACATTAAAAAAGCAAGAAAAAAAGCATTTTTTTTATGAGTATCTTGGCGCGATTTATAAATGGTTCGTCAAACAAAAGCGCCAAAATGCTTGTAAAACGTTGCCAAAAATAAAATACTTAAGTTTAAAATCAAATGTTTTATTGTAAGCTGTTTCAAGGCTTAGTTTGCCTTGACGGAAGATTAAAATGGTTTATCAAGATGAAATAAATAATTCGAATTCTAGAGATTGACTATGCCACCTTGCGGTGACTTAAGATATTAACCAAGTAGTTAAAATATTCTATTCCTCTTTTAAGAAAAATATAGGGTAAACACGAAGAAAATTTACTTGTTTTACCTGTTTCTTTCGTCATTGATCATAAATTGCAGCGTCTCCTATTATTTATTTGAATTACGAGTAAAATCATTAAAATTAAAAATATGTCGAATGTAGCATGGCCTATGTTATATCTGCGTTGTCAGCGTAACCAACGCCTCCTAAATACTAAATGCCTGTAACATTTGCTTCGCTACCATCGAGATGGGTTCAACTTTAAACGCCACTTGCGCAATCCGATAGTGTCGTTGTTATTTTTGACTGGTTAATTTTTAAATTAAATTCAGAAATGAACCAATCGTCAATTTTTAAGAACTCCGGTAGATGGCAGTGTATCGTGAACCAAAGGCATTTTGCAGCTATTGGCGATGGATCCAAACAATATTCGAGTTAAATTTTTTGATTGGTTGATTTTTAAATTTAAATTAGAAATGAACCAATCGTTAATTTCTTTCTCGAAGAACTACGATAGATGGCAGTGTATCGTGAACCAAGAATGAAATTTTGCTCTGTGCTAAAACCTGAAGTTCAGGCATTTAGTATTTAGGCGTTGGCGTAACTGAAATTCAGTTATGTGTGTATTAATTTGTGTCTAAATGAAAGTATAACCGTTACTTCGGCTTTTCAAAAATGCATGATATCCCAACAAAAACATAAATGTGAAAAAGGAGCCAAGTTCGGTTGAAACAACGTTTGGGCAGTTTGAAGCAGCGGTGCCACCGACAAAAGAGTTGAAATCTAAC